>JAHWFP010249770.1:0-18113 GCA_023313725.1 Lithobius niger
GGGGGGCTGTACCTAAAGACGGGTGCATTTCCGGACCCATGTTTATAAGACTTTTAGTCTTATTTTTGATCATAGAAAACGCCCTGAATGTTGTGATATACATTTTTGATACACTCTGTACAGACATATATAAATACCGTATATTATCAATACCTACATGTGGCCAAAGCTGCGAAGCCGACAACCAGAACTGTTACGATTGAAACTGCCATATCGGATAACATCGAGGTCGAAAAAACTTTGAAACGCAGCACTTGACGAATCGCATATATATCCGAAGAGAACAATAATGCTTACTTATTTCCGTGTATTACACAATCCCAAGTTTAGGCTATTCTGTTCCTGTTGACGTTAACTTCAGTTCTTGGGCGTCAAATTTATTTGAAATTTGTGTGACAGAGTGAAACGTGGCGTGCTAATGCAACTGAAGTGATGCTGGTGGCTAACTTTTGCCCAATCATCGATCGCGCATACAAGATGAAAGTACAGAGTGAGTGTACGAGGATGTTCCGTTAAACCTTAAATTTTCTTTGAAAAGCCGTCGGTTTTACAACTGAATTGGCAGCTTGAGACGCCCACCAGGTGACAAATAAATGACTGGAAATCGCACGCATCCCTTTCATATTAACGTGTTGTGTAAGCTGTCGGAAATCAACGCAGAGTTGTTCAAACCGTTGTGTAAGTCTATAAAGAAGAAGGATTATTAGGTCTGGTTTCGACGCTACAATATTTTGGCTAGGTGGGCAAGACCAGTTGGGCAGAGGCACTGCCAATTACATGGAGTAAAACAGGAACAATGTGATTATCACAGCTCCCCCCCCCCCCTTCCCCATCTAACAAACCCACCTCTCACTTCATGTCAAGAATGGGATTCGGGCTTATATTCAGATTGAGATTCTTTATGAATATAACCCACTTCCTATTTCAGGTCTTTACTTATTAGTTTTCCCTCAGCGAACTAATTTGAAACGGTTTTTTTTTATCTTGCATTGCAAACAAGCCCTTCGACTTGGTCTTTATTTTCAATTTTATTCGTTTTTTTTTTCTAACTCATAAATTTGTTTACAGCAGTAGGAAACACGCTCGGGGCCCATTGCAGGCGGTGTGAACTGAAATTTATTTTTAACTGATAACTGACTGTAGTGTATGTATAAAATTAATATTCCTTAAAAGTTGGGTGTTAGTACCCATTCGGTGTAAACTAAGGGTGATATGTATTTACTTTTACATATTTTAGTGTTGCACAATGGCAACTTACCATACGAAAGTAAGAGACTCGAACTAGTGTTGGCAGCAAGTAACAAGTACTGGCAACATCAGTAGCAATTGAAGCTGTGTGTGCAAGGTGCACACTCACACACATAAAACTATGTACACACCAAAGGTGTTGGGCATTTTGACTTTGGGTGTCGTTATATGCACTTCTTTGCTCTCCAGTGACGGCGCTAGGGATGTGCCAGGGTAGGCCATGACCCCCTAAATATTTCGGCGCGCCCCCCCTGGGGGTCCCCCTCGTTCTCCCCCGATCCAAACACTCAGGTCACCACCAAATAATAATAATAATAAAAAAAAAACCTTGCAGGGTAACCCCCCTGAAAGGGGCTTCAGACGAACGTCTAACTGGAAAATAGTCTAATGGGATAATTGTCTAATATCTGCATAAATAAAAAAAATCAGGAAAATCGTCTAAACGGAATATCGTATAATGGAAAATCATAAACGGAATATCGCATAATGGATAATCGTATAATGGATAAACGTCTAACTGCGGTTTCTGATGTTATATCTATAGCCGCAGCGAGCAAGGCAGGGACATTAGACGATTTTCCATTATACGAATTTCCTGTTAGACGATTGTCCATTATACGAATTTCCTGTTAGACGACTTTCCGTTATACTGTTTTCCGTTATACGTTCTTCCAATTATGCGATTTTCCAGTTAGACAATTATCCCTCGCCCCGTTCTTCCAATTATGCTATTTTCGAGTTAGACGATTACCCCTCGGGCCAGGAAAATTAGGCTAGGCAGATAAGCTATAGCTGACCCAAGGGATTAAATTCAAGATATGCACAGCCTCCTCACTTCCTTCAGAAATTTTACGAAAAACCGCCTAATATTGCAGAATTTTACAGTTTACGAAGACAAAAAATACTGCCAGGTATATTTCATCATATTCAAATCGCTGTAAATTACGTAAAGGAACGAAGAAAATAAGACAAACAACGAGGATCCCGCACTGCAAACAACGTCGTACGGAAGGTGGCTTACTTTACTATTCTATTTCCAGTGAACGATTTTCGCTGTTTGGTTTGTTTTCTTCTTTCCTTGGTACATTTGATAGGATTTTTTTTTTAAACAAGGGGATTATCCGGCTGCAAAATGTTATGAAAACGCAGTTACATGGAATTTTCTTGTTTCTTTAATTTTATGTTTGCACATTTTTGGTTGAGGCTTTATATCTGTGTTTTCATACCTTATTATTTGTGGTAGTATTCTGGTGAATTGGGCCAGATTGAAATGCGTAAGCCGAATTTTAGAAGTGGCGATAAGGGAGCCCGACATGTAAGGTTAAGTGGCCCTGAGCATTACATGAACAAAACAGAGCCATTTGCCGTAATATACCGTAGTGGAAGTTCTTTTAGTGTGAAGAATGCAGAAAATAGTTAGGACAACTCGATTTTAATAATAAAAACAGGGTTTACTTATCTCTTCCTGCGTTACATTGCTCGTCTCATGTCTTAGTAATCGGTCACTCACACCAGGAGCATACTGTGAGCCTTGCAACTATTCATTGAGGGAGAGCAGAGGATGATTGCACTATATAATAATAATATCATAATAATATTACATTTGATCCGCACATAGAGGAACGGAAGGGAGGTGCAAGGATTGGTCGCCGAACCGCTAACTGCAGACCAAGATAAGCCGGGTTTATGCAACCACTCGCTTTTGCATTCTCGCAGCTAGAAGCTAGAAATCATCTGAAATTCCAACATGGCGGCGGTTTTATGTCGGCCGCCTCGCAACGAAAACAACAAATAACGTGAGTTCAGAAGTGTTTGGGAAAATTGTTTCGCCATGAGGAATTCTCTATATTATTGGCACGGATTATAAGACTGCAAGTATTTACTCAAACGATGTCGGATTTAGCTAATCCATTTAGCGTTGTTACCATGGCAATGTCACCTTTGCCATCGCGATTGAGTTCTAGCTGCGAGAATGCAAAGGCGAGTCGCTGCGTAAACGCGCCCTAAAAGAGTGCATAGAATAATGCTCGGGGCGCATGAAGGATTGGCCAATAGATAGAGGTGGTTAGACGCGTTTTGAAGGAATCCAGCGTTGGGGCGGCAACCAAAGAATCATCAAGAGAGTTCCAAACTAGTACCACTCTCAGAGCGAAGAAGGACCTCTGGGAATTTAGACGGACTCTCGGAAGGACGAGCTTCAAACAGTTACCGCGAGTTTTAAAGTTAAATTCTAAATATGGTTGTTCCAAAGGGACCATGGAATGCACAATATTAAAAGTTAGAACCAGGTCCGACCTCAAGCGCCTGCACTCAAGTGTATCCAGCTTGAGAAGATGCAGTTGTTCACTGTATGGCAAAGAATGCATGCCATAGTATGTTTCCTGTGAACGGCTTCATTCCTATCAATATCCTTAAAGAGGTTAGGTGACCAGATCTGACTGGCATACCTGAGCAGTGGCCTGACAAAGACTTTATAAGCCCAAATGGTGGTGTTACGGTTTCCAGAGTTAAAACAACAACGATCGAACCATCGCTGATCTGCGGCTGGCTGCCCCACCAATAGAAATACAGTGTGTGGTGAATTTCAAATCGTTCTGAAACCAGATGCCAAGATCGCAGAAACTCTCAAAAGTTTCCCTCAGGAAGGAATCACCTAGTAAATAATTAATGATGTTGGAAGATCCATCAATAGTGAAACTTCACATTTGTTGAGGAGAGAGGAAGCTGCCATTTAAGGGACCAATCAAAAATATAGTCGTTACTGTGTTGCAGACAAGATGTGTCTTCCGGTAAAATAACAGGGGAGTGAAATTTACGATCGTCTGCGAACTTTTCCTGGGAAACAGAATTCTCATTGCAAGTAAGATCGTTAAGAAAAATAATAAAAAGAAGTGGCCCCCAAGACGGAGCACTGTAGACACCACTGATGGTATCTGCAGGCGAGGAGAACTCACCCTCAACAATCACATGCTGAGTATACTTTTAAAATGTTACCCTTTTAAAATATACCCTATTTTTCGATCTGAAAAAAAAAGAGTATCTCCGAGTTGTACTTGGTCAGTACACAATTTTATCAAATTCGGTTCAGTAGTGTTGGCATGATAGTGTTACAAAGAAATCCCAATGAGTTACTGCATAATGAGCCATGTCGTTTTCGCTTGCTCCAATAACGTCTAGTCAAGTAAATACTTTACTATTCGGATACCGCTCTCATTCAAGCCATTCTTCACGTAAAGCATTACGAAAAGTTGATGATTATCTTGCTTGGAGGGTACGACGCAACGCATGGCAATTATAGGCCCATCGACTTTCAAGTGGAGATGCTTTTAGTGTAACGGTTGTCAGAGTTATTTTGCGAAATAGTCCGACATCACCAGCACATATTTATGGTTGTGGATCGTCGACGGTAAGTAAAGGCCCTAGTAATTCGATGCCTAGCATGTGGAGAACATAGTGCATATTTCCCGCCGTCTTTGTTTGGGCCCCCTTTGCTAGTTGGCAGGCGCAACAGGATCTTCCATATTCTTAGCATTCTGCGAACATTTTCGGCTAGTGTGCTACCACTCTTGAGTCTGCTCATGGTCTTTGTCACACCTAGGTGACGGGCTTGCTTGTGGTCATGACACAGGTTCAGATACGTGTGATGTAAGGAAGTGGTAACGTAGATCCTCCATGCCGATTCCAGGATTCATCTGTTGGGAGATAGGGATCTCTGTATAGTAGATCAATCCTGTTACAGCCAATTCCTAATCCAAGTGACGTAGTTGTAGCTGTTGTTTCTGCCTGCTCGTTTTGGACGATTTAGTGCCAAGTGTACATTTGAGACTGCCTTCTCTGCACATTGAGCTTGAAGTAATTGATCCTTCTCTTTGATTTCAACGACAGGCTGTTCACGCAGGTACATCATGGGGTCTGACTAGGGTTTCTTGACAAGGTGTCGGCAATGGTGTTGTATTTCCTGGCTCTGTGCACCTCGTCGAAATCAAAGATTTGAAGCCGTATTGCCTACCAGGCCTTCCGTACATTCGATTTTGCTTTGGACAAAACCCACTTCAAAGCTTGATTGCCCGCAATGAGTAGGAAGCGACTTCCCACTACGTATATTCCCAATGCTCGATGGCCTCTACCGCAGCTAGAGCTACGAGCTTGGATGAATGGAGTTTCTTCTCGTTGTCTTTGAGAATTCGGCTGAAAAATTCCACGGCCCTGGTTTCTCCATCTATGGTCTGCGTCAAAACTGCTCCCAATCCTTCGCCTGAAGTGTTCACAGGGCTCCCTCATGTTATACAATTCATGAAATTCTTTGATTTTATCGAAATGTCGTAAAATTGTTATAAAATTTTATTTTGTGTCATAAATATCATAAAATATTAGAAATTTCTAAAAAATGCTATAAAATAAATTCACACTAAGAATACATATCTTGATTTTATACACTTTTTTCCACCTAGCAGAAACACAGTTGTTAAGCACAATAAGTTCTACATTAAATTTTCGGATGTTAGTTGATATTAGTTGAGGAAGCTCAGAATGTAAACGTGTCTGGAACGATCCGATGATAATTGAAAATCCTACATGTTGGCATCTTGTGGTTTTAAAAATGGCGCTCGGTGCACACATCACTAATCTATATAGTTGAGGTTAGTATGTTGGACACGTCTGCTGTAATCTTCTGCATCTAGGAGTACAGTATAAAATCAAGATATGTCGGCATTTCCACTGTACCCACTGTTTGCCAATATTCCGACTATTAGAGAACGAATTTTTATCACAAGTGGCCCATAAGGCAGTCAAGATTTCTAAAAACGCCATATTTTCTTTTGGCACAAATGCCCCATTCCCATTTTGTAATGTTTACATGGATATGAAGACTAACTTCTGTTATCCCATTTAAAAAAAAAACACTGTGGGATACAAACAAGGTCTAAAAACCACACCTTTGAATGTTTTCCTTTCATTGAAAATGTGACGCATTTCCAAACATTTGGAAATCATTTGGCCATAGAATATCACCAACGGGTTGCCTGAGTAGTCATAAGTAAAGCTTACTTGGGGTGAGGGGGTGAGTCGTAAATGTTAGAACTTAGGCCGGAGAGGGGGGTGGAGGAAAGAACCTTGAAGAGTGTCATGAAAATTGAAAGCCACATTTCCATTTAGTTCAACCACCCGCCCCCTCCCGACCTGCAACACCCACCAAGTCACGAAGTGTATTAAAAACGAAAAAAGTGGGTCAACAATTGTCCTTAAGTTGGTTAAAAATGAAAACAAGATGCCGATTTGTGATAAAATTGTCATACAATTTGCTTCCATTTTGTCATAAAATTAAAAATAATTTAGGATTTTGGCGTGGGAGCCCTGCGTCCGACTCCACTGCAAAACTATGTTCAAAATTAGGCAGTGCCAGGATTCCTGATGTTAAAAGCTTCACCTTCAAACCATCAAAGGACTTTTGGAGTTGCGACATCCATTTGAAGGGCTGGTCCTTCCTCATTGGATGGTGTAGAGGTGCAGACCGCGCCACGAATTCCCTTAGAAACCTCCGAAAGTAGTTGCAGAAACACAAGAAAAATTCCACCTTCTTCTTCATCGTTAGATGTGGGAAGTTTTGAAAGGATGCCATAGGCACGCAGTGTCTGCCCCCTTTCACATTTAGCCCAGGATTTCCATCCCTTACTTAATATAGGGTGTAATGCGTTACATAATGGTGCAACTCCTTTGCACTTTTCTGTGAATGTGCATTTACCCAACTTACTTACCTCTGAATTACCTGAATATTTCCACCTCCCGATATCTGTGATAATTTAGAGGGGGAGCAATCTGTAACTGTCTCTAATGATCCATGTGTAGTCGGTAATCTTGCAACCCTATACTCCTTAGAGGGAAACCTTCCACTTAACTGCGTTTAGAGGGGGACGATGTACTTCGCATTAGTAGCCAGCCGGACTTGTCTCAATCTGATCTTACCCACAAAGATGAGGCTGCAACTCCATGCGACCCTCTCTTACTTTGTAACCACCCAACGTCTTTTATTACGTCACCCCCTTGTATGGAAGATCCCTTCGATGGAACTGAGGTCCTTCAATTGTCTGGCCCTTCATCTCCTCGTCCTGACCCTGACGGACTTCCTCCCGTTGCCAGTGAAACTTCGATTGATATTAATCTACTTCACGAACGTTTGGGTCACGTCTCTTATGCAAGATTACGCAGCATGTTGCAGTGCGGCGTTTTCAGAACCCTTCCTCATAAGCCCATGGGGAAAATTAATCTGCCTGGGATTCTCCAACGAATTTCGACCAATTTAGCTGGTCCGGTAGCACCCACATTTGATGGTTACTGCTACTTCTGTTACTGCTACTTCGAGATAAATCTGAAACCACAGACACACTTACACAAGAGATTCTCCGGCTGCAGAACAGAACTGGACATAAACTGTCAAAGCTCTTAACGGATCACGGTGGGGAGTACTCCTCACTCAAGCTCTCTCGTTTCCGTAGCGAGAATGGAACCGAACACAACTGGAGCACCGTCCATGAAGCACAGAACAACTTAGTCGCTGAATGTCCTGTGATGTCGCTTAAGGAATCTGCATGATGTCTTCTTAAGGCCGCTAACCTCCCTTTCCATTTTTGGGGTCATGCTGTTTTGACAGCTTCGCACCTTCACAGTGTTAGGGACAGTGCTTCCCTCATAAGCCCCTATGAGGTGTGGGGATCTAACAAACCAAGAATTAACGACCTTAGACGCTTTGGCTGCTTAGCCTATTTCTTCATTCACCCCCTTCACCACTCACATATGTATGCTCCTACCGCCAAGCCCAGAGTCTATATGGGTTTTAACACTAACCACAGGGCTCACAAAATATTTGACCCGTCTATGGGTAAGGTCATTGTCTCGTACAATGTCAGGTTCGTCGAGTCCATCAGTAGAGGAGACTTCCTAGGAAGCCCTAGTCCTCCATGCTGGGACCATGATGAAATTAACGCACTTTATGTTCCCTGTCCCGAGAGTTCTGACAATGAGGATGTTCCCGTTGCTACACCCCCTGCCCCAGTACCATCTCCACCACGACCTGCTAGGGTCCCGTCTCCTCTACGGCCAGCTTCAGTCACACCTTCCATCATCCTCCTCCTACCTCGTCGTAGGAATCGATGTACCCCTACAACTACTTCTAAGCCTAAATGTCCGAAGGGTAAAAAAGGAGGCGGTTCACTCATTGCTCGCCATTATGAGCTCATTCATCGAACCATTATGAGACACTCACGTCATCTGCGTGGTTTACCTACTGAGGGTGACTGTCCCTAACCTGTATTTTCTGCCTTTACCAGTGTTTTTCAACCATTTATTAGTGTATTGTTTTGATCTGTATTGCTTTTGTACGATAGTTTTACTTCTCCTCCTTTAATGATTAACTATTAACCCGTGTGTCACGGAGTTTATTTCCTGCTCCCCACACGTTTTCCCTTTTTCGGAACTTTATCCGGTTTGTTAAGGATTTTTTCCCACTAATGTAAAACTAACTATATGAAAGACGTATAACTTACCTTTTCACTTTGTGTCCTCGAACCCTACGTGTACCTTATTGAATATTTACTTGATGTTGTGATTATTGAAATGTTGAGGTCCATGGACCATACCACCCTCTGCTAATGTTTGAACTTTGTCAGTGAGGGGTTGGGTAAGGTTAGGCCCTCCATGGACTTTGCAGAGGGGGTTGTGACACGTTTTTGCGTGTCTTTATCGTGAAAGCTGCATTCCGTTCCTCCCGTCCCCTTGTCCTTGTAAATGGGTTTACTCCCCTTTGAGAAGGAGTGTTTATCCCTGTTATTTCTTTTTAGTTTTAGTTCTTTCGTTTACCAGTGGCTGGTATTGTGCGTTGACCGTACCTGTGTTTTCTTACTTTTATCCTGTTACCCTGTAAGTCATTTACTCTCTGGGGCTGTGCTCCTTGTTTTCAAGGTCTCCCTTTGTTTGGTTTTATGCTGCGACATTGTCTTTTAACAATTATGCTTTGTAATGTTTGCCGTGATCGTGAGCTTTGTTTACCCGAGTAAACTAACGATTGTTGTGTTTTGTATTTTTTCCTGCCTGTATTGGGATTCGGGCTATCACCGAAAAATGTTGCCGATCCGTTTTTTTACTTTAATGTCCTTTTTTACCGACCGGTTAGATGGTCTTTTCCTTTGTGTATTAGAGATGCCTATCATTCTTTTGTAATCTTTATCATGGACTCATTTTTCTTGTTGCCAGGATCCTGTGAATACAAATTTCAATGACTATAAGTAGAAATCTACGTGTGATTGTAACTGTCCGAAAGATGTAATCCAATATATTAACCGTCGTGAAGATAATCATGCAGTAATATTTTCCGAGAATGTAACTGTAACAATATGGCCCGTGCAATATGGTCACTTTGTAACTGTGTAGTCACATCACTATTTTTCCCCCTTCAACATGTGCAATGATACGTTAATTTTTTAGTACTTTCCTTGTATCAGTCTTAGTGGGTAGAACGTTAGCAAAATATCCCGCATTTTCACCACGGCAGGCGACCCCACGACCTCATGGCATAATTGCCGCGTCAGTTTTGGGGATTCGAGTGCCGTTTTCCTTTAGTTGGCCCGATTTTTGCGTCAGCCATGTGGTCGTGCACCAACTCGATGCCTTCTGTGGTTACTCTGATTCCCAAAATCTTTAATTCAGATACACCGAAGTGGCACTTCTTCCGCTTTAAGATGAAGCCCGCTTTGCATAGATGATTGAAAATCTGCTTGAAGGCTGCGCAATGTTCTTCTCATGTCCTGGTAGCTATTACTAGATCATTGATATATACTATACAGACTGTGCCAATGTGTTTCCTCAAGATGTTCGTCATGGTGCGTTGGAAAGCCTGACTCGCTGTACGCAGTCCAAATGATAGAACCACCACTTGTAGGTCCGCGATGACAAACAAACGTCGTACAGTCTCTGCTGTCCGGATGAAGGGGTATCTGATGGAAACCTTGTTCCCCATCTAACAAAGAGATATATCGTGTACCGGCGAGGAAATGGAACACATTATCAGTCTTCGGCATCGGGTACTTGTCTGTCACCACCTGCTTGTTCACCTCGTGGTAGTCGAGAACTGACCTGAGACCTCCTCTGTTTTTCTTCCTCTTCAGGAAGAATGTTGAGGCCCACTGACTATCACATTCTTTGATCCGACCACGTCTTTCCAGCTCATCAATCAGTTTACCTATTTCTTTCTTAATCTGGGCAGAGGCACTGTAACAGCGTTGTGCTACTGGTCTGATTTTCTCCTGTAGATGGATGGTGTACTCAACGTCCTTGACCCTTCCAGGACGACCTACGAAAACGTCCTGGTGGTCTTCCCGCAAAGTCTGTAGTCCCTGAAACTGACTAGGAGACAGTTGGTTGAGCACTCTCTTGCCATCTGGTGAGTTGACGAACCACATCGGGTGTTCTGTCACCTCATGTTCTGTCAATGGGAACGATCTTCTTACGTCACAAATGAAGTTCGCTACTGCGTTTGCGCAGTCTATGTTGAGCTTCATTGTGGTGGCGTACTCCATCCCGAGGATACAGTCAATTGCCAATTCATCATGCACGGTGAATTCCATCTTCACGTGCCTTTGCTGTGTCAGGATCTTTATGTCCAAAACACCCCTTGGTGGTTTCCCCTTGGTGCTGTTGTCATGGGTTGGGTCCTTACCATTAAAATGCTGCATGCAATGTTCTACTTCGGGGTCGGGATTTAGCAACCAGTCCAGTCTGATCGCTGACTTGGCACAGCCCATGTCTAAACCACTGAAGAAACTGATGCCGAAAGCTGTTGTGCGGATGGAAAACATCTTGCGTGGTGGGCTGACATATAGCATTTGGTTGTCCTTGTTCGTCTTTTACAGTGGTCGTTCTTGCTTAGGTTGAGGGCAGTTGTGAGTAGTTGTAACAGGTGACATGTTTGTGTCACGGCTTCGGATTGGCGGTCTTGGTCTTGTACTTCACCTGTTTTCTTCTTGACTCCCATCGTTGGTTGGTTCACACTGCTGCAGTCAAAGTAGAGAGTAGAATGTCATTCGGGGTGGCTGCTAGGGTTACAGTGAGGTCAGTTGGTTGTTGTGATGATGGGTGATTGAAAACTTGTATATTTTCTTGTTCATCCCTTGGCATGGTGTATTGTGTTTTCCTTCTCTGAGGATTCGTGAAAAGTCGCTGGGAGCCCTCCTGATTCCACAAAATTCCTTTGTATTGACTTTTTCGCCTTGGTTCTGAAATTGGAATTCCAAAATTGTTCTCAAAATCATTGCCTGCGACTTTCGAGGCAGTGGCTTGACGTGCCACACCTCCCGTAACTTCGGTGTGTCGTGGCTGTTCACACCTCTTTATCCTTTCAGGTCATGCTGCAATGTGCGAAGGCGTGCACACCCAAATTCTTGAAATTCTTGCTGCGTGGTGCACGGCGCGCACCTCCCGACGCTGAGTTTCCTAAATGCTGAAACACTTCCTGCGTTGTGTGGGAGCGCACACCTCCCGACGCTGAGTTTCCTTTGTCTCGAGCGTGTTGGAGCATCTCTCTGCCGTCATATAGGTTTAGACGCATGTCGCATTGATGCACACCTCTATACATTTAGAGGTTTGTGGGCTCACCTCTTGTGCCACTTAATTGTTCGACACCTCCGGCGCTACGAAGTACTCCTCCTGGAGATGACTCGCGATTTTTGTGATTCGCTATATTGGAAACGCCTCGCTCTACTTCGTGGAGGGAGTTTGATACTTCAATACAGCAATCTTGTCAGTTAGTCCTTTAATAGTCGTTGTTTACGATTTCATGATGGCTTGCAAATCTTCCAAAAACTTTTTTGTGCAATTTTCAGCAACACTTAACTCAGACAATGTCTAGCAGACACAATCTAGGAGGCTTTGGTCACTCGGCTGTAAACAGACGTCCAAACCATTAACTGCTTACGTGGTGAAGGTCTCTGATGGCGGCAGTGTGGGACAGAATGGTTGCTGTGTAGCGGTTTCTCTGTTATCGTTAGGGTCAAAACTAACAAGAGTTCGTTTCCGTTACTGTCAATTACATTTTACATGATGGGTTCGCCGGAATTATTTAGAAAATAAGCTAAACCGTTGGAGCTGTCAGAAACGTTAAATCGCAACGCCATTTCATTGTGGAGGAGAAGAAATGTGCCCTTTGAAATGGTTGCTAAGCCGCAATTCACTTTGCGTACGTTCCAATGGAGGCTGAGTATGGTCTCCCTGGATATCATTGCTATGGGGAGGGTAGAAGTTGGATTCTGCCTTGAGGATAAAAGTTCATGGTGAATTGAAATTTACTTTAAATCGTGAATTAATTTACAAAATTGTCTGTTATTTGTACTGTTCGACACCAGTTAAACACAGGGAACGTTACAATTGCTCGAATCAACTTCCGATTTAAAGTTTTTCAGAATCAAAACGGTCGTTATTGCAGGGAATAAACTTTGAACGTTAGTTCTCAGCTTTATTGATAGTTACACCCAAATTTCTTCAAATTCAACAATTTTGGATGATTTCACAGTTCGTGATGAATTTAAAGTTATGATTGTCCTTTGTTGGGGAAAGAAATCAAAATCGCTGTTTGTGGTAATTGTGGCGATTTTGTCAATTCCCAATGCATAGGCTGCAAACTTGTCGGACTTTTTTGAATTTCACCATCTAACATTTTGTTCATGGCGCTATTGTCTGTGAGAGTACCTTTCATCTGTGCCTGGATGCTCGTCCCTAGACGATTGATGGATTGCAGGAGGTCATTTCTTAATGAAGAATCAGATTTAATGCAATCAAACTGGGAGATGCTTCCAGGCCTGACAGGCGGAAGGCCTCAACTGCCAAGAGTAAAGCTGGAACTGAGGCAAGTCAGAGGTGTGCACTGTCAGGAAAAGGCAGCCTTGAGGGGCGCACCCTGAGGACCAAATCAAAGCATTCAGTGTAGTGGCGGCTGCTACGACAGCGGTGCTTAACAGCTGCGGTACTCTGGTGTTTCAGTTGCGGTATACTTCAGTTTACTTCTGGACATACGTTAGCGTTGACTTCCATATCAAGCATAGCTGTTTCTGCAACTCGAAGAAGGGTCGAGAGTTCTGAGTCTAGTGTATAAGTTAAATTAAGTTCAAATTGGTCTAGCTGCCACCACGGAAGAAAATCAAACACTACCAGCAGTATTAGTTTATACGCTAAGCTAAGCTAAATAAAATAGCGCCGGTAAAAATAATATTCAACTGGTTTCAAAATTTAAAGTAATTTATTTAACTTCAATAGTAAACTTGACATAAGTTTTTAAGTTTACAAATTAATCTCGGAAATGGTTTGCAAATTAATTACAATTCAACATCGCCGTTTAACAAAATGATAGAAGTATTCTCTGTTCAACTCTACAATCAGCTAATACAAAAAGACATTTACAGACACTTGAGGCATTTCAGTCTGCATGAGGCACGAAAGGTTCCTTCTGGGGAAGCGGTCAAAGCCACCGTCTTGGCGATTCCAACTTACTATTTTTTTGGGGCGTTTTGCTTTGATTCTAGCAATTACCTAGCCCCGGGGGGGGGGGGAATCTACAACCCTAATGTGTGGGTGCCTCGTCTAGGACGGATGAGCAATAATTTTGTAAGGAACGGTTCGTTCCTAAACGTGTCTTCACCGTCACGTGTTGTTTCATTTTTTAAGCATGTGGTGCACTGCCCCTGAAAGTTGGCTGACTATGCCTGTGTCACCCTGGGAAACAGGCCCCGTTATCTCAGAAACGAGTCATTTCCGGCGTATGTATTACAGGGTTTGTTTTTGATAGATGTGATCAGTTCTACGTCCCTGTCGATTTATGACCATGACTTCTGAGACACCCTGTATACGGTTTGAATCGAACACAGAATAAGTTCTTCTACTTCGGATGATGCCCGCACACACACGAGTATTTCGTCTGTTTCCGCAGGTATTGTCGCTATTACATGGTTACCATGGCAACGATGCTGCCATTTTTTATGTCAAGTTTATTAGGCTCCTACAAGAACCAGATAACTGCTGCCAGATAAGTGCACCAGACAAGTGCTGCCTTCATGTGCCGTTGGTGGAAGCAGGTCTTTCTTGACCAAGGGCCGCTGAGATAGTAGCTGCGCTCCACTCCAGGCCCGTCAGCTTGCTTCTGTTTAGTGACAGACACGCCAGGAGTCGTCCAGTACCGTACGGCATAAGGATTGGTACAGTTGCAACCTAGCCACGCTGTTGGTCCTGGGGGTTTCTCAGCGTACTGCTATAAACAAATTGGCTACCAAATTTATGCTCCGTTGTCTGTTATCTTCACTTTGTCTTTGTCTACTGGGAAACTGCCAAGCGTTTGGAGTACGGCAAACGTCATTCCTATTTTTAAAAAGGGAAAGTCGGCCGTTCCTACGAATTATAGGCCAATCGCACTCACTGTCGTGCCTTGCAAGATTATGGATACGATTGTACGCAACACCATGCTACAATATGTAGACAGACTAAATCTTATTAGCAGCGATCAATTTGGTTTCCTACCAGGTCATTCCTCGGTACATCAGCTTCTTCTTGTGTTGGATAAATGGTCTGAGGCCCTTGAACACGGAGTATCTTCGGACATCATACTTTTCGATTTTAAAAAGGCATTTGAATCAGTGGTACATAGCAAGCTTCTTTTTAAATTACAAACATATGGCATCGATGGACCCCTCTTAAATTGGATTTGCACGTTCGTCAATGGCAGAACCCAACAAGTTGTAATCGGTAAGTCTAAATCGGCCGAGTCACATGTAATTAGTGGGGTGCCGCAAGGTTCCGTGCTTGGTCCTCTGCTTTTTATTTTATTTTTAAACGATTTATCCTGCAATCCGGAAAATGCAGACCAGGCTAAATTTGCGGATGATTTAAAGCTGCATTCAGCGATTATTAGTATTCTTAAAAGTAAGTCATTGCAGACCGAGATTGAATATGTTACGGGTTGGGCACAAGACTGGCAATTACCCACATCGTACGCTAAATGCATGGGCTTTCATGTTGGGAGCCAGAAACACACGTCCACTTACACCATAAATGATGAAGTTTTACCCAGCTCACAAGTCGTTAAAGACCTCGGTGTTTGGTTTGCGGCTGACTTGAAATTCTCAACTCACTGTAACCATGTGGTGTTGGCAGCAAACCGCAGATCTGCAATTGTGCAGCGTTGCTTTAAGTCAGGAAATGTTAACACTAAATTATGGGCCTTTAAGGTATACGTCCGTCCATTGATGGAATATGCTAGTCCGGTATGGTCCCCATATTTTTTAAAGGACATTGACCATTTAGAAAGTGTCCAGCGGCGTTTTACTACATCATTACAAGGCATGAGAGACTTTCCATATTGCGACCGTCTCAAGAAACTTGGACTCGACTCGCTGGGACTTCGACGGTTGAAGGCCGATCTTACTCTAGCATTTAAGATAATCCATGGGCTCTTGTCGGTTCATCTGCCTTTCTTCGAATTAAGTCCTGTAACCTGGACGAGGAGCCATAGTTTCAAATTAATCATCCCGCATGCACGACTCAATTGTAGACATCATTTCTTTGCCATTAGAGTTGCCCGAGTTTGGAAGTCGTTGCCGAGTGCAACCTTTTTAAAAGGTTGTTGTCACTGGTCGACCTATCATCATTTTTAAAAAGGTATGAGCATATTAATTGATTCACCAATTCTACTTTGTGCTTCTACTTCTGAGGTTGTCTACCGATATTTTATTGTACATAACTTTACTTTTACTCATTTTCATTTTTTATCCTCTTGATCTCTTTTACAATGTTTTTATTACAGGTTGCCAGGCGATTGGTGATCTGATACTTTCCTTTCCCCCATCTTAAATGCTGTCCTTTTTTGGCTGGATGTGAGTGACTCCCCGGGGTCCTTTCCTGACCGGTGTGCTACTGCACCAAACATTTTATTATTATTATTATTATTATATAGTATTGCATTTATTTTGCCGTTATTATTATTCGTTTATTGAATTTAACAACTTCGTAATACTTAAGAATTTCCCATAACCAGGCATGATTAATCGATGTAGACTTGTAGTTGCCCCTTCTGAACCGTCTAAATTTCATTGTCCAATACTGCGTAAACAATGATCTGCGTAAATAGAACTTTATGTCGGAAGATCTTATAAAATAAATAGTTTTGAACATTTAAAAAACATGTTTCTGTTTCTTATACCACGGCTGTGACATCACGCTAACTCAACGCCATGCTAAATTTCCGTTGGTTAAATCCCGTTAACCAACACCGGAAGTGTGTGTCATCGCAAAAAGTGTGGGTTATCAAGTTACCTCACACTTTTGCCGATAACCAACACTTTTGCCAATAACCAACACTTTTGACACTTCCGGATCACGCGACCGGGAACACACACCAACGACCAAATTACATCGTGAAAAGAAAAACGTAACGCAATAAAAACGCACAAAACTTAATTACTTAAAAGGAATGAAATCCCATCCCTGCCAACTCTTATACGTCTGGCCAATATCTAAGCCATTCACGCTGCGTTAACTCCCCCCTCCCCCTCCCTCCGCAAACTAAAATGCAATGACCTTCATTCATAACGCTACCCTATTACCTAGTTTTTTTTTAACAATTCTCAAACCACAAACGCTCAAAATGAATTACATACCTTCCTAGCATGTCATTCTATCCCTGCAGCCTTTTATCGAAGTTCTATCACTCCGAAAAGCTTCGAAAACACAAGCGACCTAGCTAGCGTGAAATACGGCGAAACAATTCCTGCTATCATTCCTGCCCACTCCCCCACAAACGGACGCAAACGATTCGTCGTTCTACCAACCACTCCACCCTCAGTAAACTAAAATGGAATGACCTTCAGTCTTTTTCACAAAACACAAACACGTTTTAATTAAATACGAGTTAGCTTGACGTCCCAACCTTGATATAAATATGTTATTTATTAAAAGAACTATTGGTTATCGATTTTTAAACCCCAGCTGCGATGATTTGGCCGCTCGAAATCATCGCAGCCGGGGTTTAAAAATCGATAACCAATAGTTTTTAACCAATAACTATTACTTATTTCGCAGTAAATTCCAGTCAAAGCATAACAAAAAGCGAAAAGAAAAAAAAACAATAGTCCGAACAGAAGTCTAATTCAGCAGTCTAAGCATACCCCTCTACCCCCCCCCCCCCCCAAAAAAAAAAATATTTTATTTTTGTTTTGGCCAGAAACTTGGAAAAAATCTTGGGAGAAAAAATCGGCCGTGGGATAACAAAACGGCCTAGGGGCAAAGTACAAAAGTAGCAAGTACCGCTGCGTTGACGGGGGGGGGGGGGGGGGGGAGTTGCGGTGCAAAACGACCGCACGAGCGGCGGGCGGTAACGCAACGTCGGCACGTAAACCAAACCGCAAATGCCGTACCGCACCGGCGACAATAGATACTTCCGTTCCAAATTTCATACCTAGCCCCACACAGATATACCACTATGACGTTACTTCTTGCACGAGGGTGTAGCATCTCATTGCGATGGTTTAAATTTCAGAATGATAGTCCTGCATAAAATACTCGAGTAACAACTTAAAGGGACAGTACTTCGTTAGCCATTTTTATCAAATTTCCTCGATACACTACCGGATGTAGTTTTTTAAGAAATCATCAAACAATTATTAAGTGGTCCACGAGCCCGATTTCAGTGTTAAACGTGGCGTTTACCTGTATCTTTCTCATGTTTTCTTGCAGTCCCCCGCCGTTTAGCTTATTCCCGCCAAAGCAGAGGCCAAGCAACGAACCAACGTTGAATGAACGATTAGGGACTATATTCGATCGCACGCCTGACGACGGAA
>JAHWFP010249771.1:0-15581 GCA_023313725.1 Lithobius niger
ACGACAGTTAAACATAACGGCAAAAATAGTATAAATTAATAGTATTATAAAAGATTAGATAACTGAATATTCATTGATTGCGCTCAAATGCAAAAGCAACTAATTTGTATCTGAATTTAATTCCACAGGATCACACCAACAATGGTGAAACTAAACCATGCGTAATAGCTGTTTGCCGTGACGTCACCATGAGTTAGCCAATGACGAACGAGAACAACGGCTGTTTGACTGTCTGATTGACTAGCCCAGTCACGTGATAAGCACGTCACAGGAAACAGCCATGGCGCGTGGTATAATGGTCGTACAGATGAACCAACAAAATGCATTGCTACACAATTTGGAAGAGAAACAAGTCTATAAAAGGAGAAGAATAAATAACCGGTTCTGCAATGAGACAACAAATACAAAAGATACAAACAAAATTTAAAAAAAAAAGCATGCGCTAAGTTTTGTTTTCTTAGGTGGTGGTATAGTGGTCGGGTGTTGTGTTATTTTTAAGCTGGAAACTTGGTGGTTGCCATGTTGGTTTTGATATCAAGGCGAAACTAGGCGGGTTTTTTTTTTCACTCTTGGGTTTTTGGTCCGATTATTATTACGTCCACAAGGCGGTTGGTAGTTACCCAAACTTCCGAGCAGGCATCATTAATATGTTAGCGTCTAGATTTCTTACTTACCGATACTTGGTTTTTTTGATGTTGGTTTTGTTGGTGGTGGTTTTACAGTTTTAGTTTTGCAAGTAGGAGGATTTGTAGCAGTATCTGGCTCACACGTGGACTTTGGTAGGCACTGACATGTGGGGGTAGCGCCAGTTAGTACACATTTGCTTTGCTGGCACTCAGCAGTCGTCTTACAGACATTCGAAACGCAGTCTGTAAAAAAAAAAAATGTGCAAGGTTAATTATTAAACCAAGCCAATCCAAGCCAAGTAAAAAAAATCTACCTTAATGCGAAATTATTTTCACCAAACGTTTATTATGGGCCATTTTATTAGCCTAACAATCACTGGGATTCGGAATACATGTGTAGTGGTTAGGTGGGTATAATGATTAAAATCGTCCCCGACAAAGGCTTAAAAACGAAACTAAATTCTTCAGAGTTTTTGCAATTATGCTACAGAGTATCCTTTTAACCTATATTTCATTTTCGTTAATGATTTAAATACCGTGAACTTCGGTCTTCAGTTCAGGTTTTTTTGCAGTATACAAAGTTTCGTTCCTCCAGTCGTAGAACTTTTGATTATTCCGGGTTAATTATTGACATCAGACACGTATATGTTTTCCAAAAAAAATAGCTTTAACAAAATAATGCACAGCTACGCTTTTAACGTTTAAGATTGTCAATAGCTGGTCAGTTTTAACCCATTAAAGCCCATGCCAAACTGGATGTGTTCAAAAGGCATTCCAACAGTCAAATTCCAACAGTCCCTTGGTTCCAGCCAGGAACTCCGTACAATGGGCTGTGCTTGCTCCTACTTGCTTGGAGTTCTCACAGATATTATTACCAACTTTCTTACAGTGTTATCTGGTAAGCATGCGAGTTTTGGTTGTCCACCAGATTACACATATCCATAGGTCTAAAATGCCTCAGTTATTTACGCGCTATCTAAGTGGCGTGACATGATGGGGCACAGCGTACATTTTACTACCAAAGGATGTAAGTAGATTAAATTAGGTGGAAAAATTTCGCACCCACGTCGGCTGGCACAATCTACACAATGGTCAAAATTACGCCACGGGATGAAGTAATTTTCTACCAAAGAAGAAAAAATAGAAAGCAAGAAAATTTATACAATTCTTAATAGTGCTGCTTTTACTACCGAACCTATGTGGATGAGACACTTTATTCTACAACAGCATATTTGGGAGTACAAGCTCTTATGGAATGCAGTAATTTATTTTTACTAGTGTCAATGAAAATAGGCCGTATTAGCATCTTTTACGTTTTATTTGGTACTTATGTTCATAGGCGCCACCTCAGGTTCACAGGGCAGTAGGCTTGCTCACACGTACACACATTGGCGTAAAATATACGACTTTGGATACGAATTTAGTTATTTTCACTTGCCGGTACTGGTTGTCCTGGGTTCACCCTTTCAAAGCTTTAGTAGAACCTTGCAAACGTGTCATTTGGTTTTTAAGCACATTCGGGGGTTATTTCCATTTAGTGCGCATGTACATTCCTCTCACCCATAAGAGCCCTGGAAACCGGTCATCATTGCAGCCTCAGTAACATTAATAAAAGTTTAAAAAAATAAATTGCAGGCCGGTTTTAGAAATTATTTTCGCCCAACCTTCTATTATGGGTCATTTTATCCGGGTATACACCGGGATTCGGTACAGCATCTCCAGTGGATCTTGGGATTCATTTTCCAGGATTTAACTTATTCCGTGAAAGCATCAAATGAATCATGACAGCTATTTCCAGTTGACAGTTTTTGTAATTATGCTGTTTCCTTTACACTTTAACACAGTGGAACTTTTATTATTCAATGATAACTAAGATAAATAACGAAAGCTGTTTTTAGTTCATGGTTTTCGCAGTTAATTTCAAGTTTTTCTTCACTCGAGCCATTTGGTTTCATTTAATGATTTAAGTACCGTAAAACTTTAGTATTCCATGTCGTGTCTTGATGAACAAGAGACCAAACAATTTCTTTTTTAAATGTACAGGTCAGAAATTAAAAACGCTGCGACACTTCGAATGTATTACGATGATCAATACCTTGGCCAGTTTAATCCATTAATACCCATGGCAAACTGGTTTTTATTTTTAACGGGATTCGAACAACATTCACTTGGTTTTATGCAGGGACTCCCAACCACTGGGCTGTGCTTGCTCGCCTTGCTGAGGTCCACCAGCTTATTTTTGGGTATCGAGTTGCCGTCCAGTACACTGGACAGGAGAAAATGGTTAACAGGAAAAAGTTAACCAGATATTAGTTTCTTACACCTTTTTTTAGTGGCGTGACATAACACTCCAGGGTAAAAAGGATGGGGAGAAGCAACACGTTGTACTACTGAAGAAAAAAAGCGAAGTTTTTATGCAGTTGTAGAAAGACGCGTAGGCATGTGCAGAAAATGATACCATCGGGAGGTCAAGGTACTCTTAGTTACATGTACCCACTACATAAATAAGTTAAAGAGAAGCATTTCTTACTCGTAATTAGCAAGTGCATCAAAGGGGAGAAAATGGCGCTGTTATCAAAGATACAATTACACGGAAGGGGAACAATACAACCATACCGTGCTCTTCCAGAAACACGAGCGACAACATAGAGGACAGGATTTTTTTCCTCCAAGTCACAAAGTTAAGTAGCTCCAGGGAAGGCAAAGTGAACCCAAGAAATGCCTTAACTCTTTGAGCGCCATAAGCTGACTAGGGAGAGCCAAGGGCCAGCTCAGCAGGAAGACCGGAATAGGAAATTTATCCCCACGCTCTAATAACGCATAAACGTTAGTATGCAAGTGAATTTTGGTTGTCCTTCACTTAGCTAATTAAGTGTGGCGACATAATACTCCAGGGTTCAGAAATTTTACTACCAAACAAAATGTAGCAGAGAATTTATACTTAGTACGCAAGTTGTTTTTTGGTTCCTGCAGTATGGTAAATTTAATAAAGTGTTATGACCTAATACTCCATGGTGAAAGGGAGGATGGACCAATAAATTTTTACTACCATGGAAAAAAATTGAGAATTTTAAACACAGTACTAAATTTTTTAATAGTGGTGTGACAAGTCTACTCCAGGGTAAAAGGGTGGGATGAATCAATAAATTTTACTACCAAAAAAGCAGAGAATTTATACGCTTAGTACTATTTTTTTTAATTGTGTTATGAATTAAACTCAGGGTAAAAGGGTGGGGCGAAGCAATAGACACTCCAATAAATTTTACGACCCAAGAAAAAAAATGACCCAACAAATTCTTGCTGAACGTACTAAAAACATGCATTGTTGCAGTAGAAATGGAACTACATACGGAACCCCACGAGATACACCAACCCCCGATGCTTCCCTGTCTCCTCTCTATAAGGCTGATCAACAAATTTTAGTTCCATTTGTATTGCTTAACCAATTATGTTTTAGCGCGATCAGCAAGAATTTGTTGATTAATAACTTCGGTGAGTCTGGTGGGGGGACAGGAAGGGGCCTTAGGGGGATATCGTGAGGGAGTCCATCGTTAGCTCAATTTATATGCTAGGAATTGAATTGTGTACCAAATTTCATGGCTTTAGCTCGATGTTCATGATTAGCCCAAATTCTGGCCCGTAACAGCTGTACTACACCTGGAAATCGAACCCATGAAGTTTTACAGCTTAAAGTATGAAGAAGGCCTATAGCCTTTTGAACGCTAGTTTAAGTGACTCCAATTGTTGTTCTTGTTGTGAAATTTTGCTCTCACCTAGAGATCGAACCGAATAACCTATTTTTAATATTTATAGCTTGCTTCCGACTAAAGTGCTTAACAGTGACCACAGTCCTGGCTGCGACGATTTTTCCCTGCCGGTGTAGGCCATCTGCTTGTCTTGACATAGGTTGATGTGTTCCGCGCCAGGATGCTGCTGCTAGGATCTCTTGCGTCGGGATGGCATTGTGATGAACCCAGGATGCGGATATGGCTCGAGCTCATGTGCTGTCTCGTCTTTACCATGTTGTCATCTGCTGCGTGGGTTGTCTTCTTTATCCATTTTGATATTAAAGTAGCTGAGGTTTCCCCAGAGGGTGAATCGAAGAGTAGGAAAAGCTGATTTCTTTCTTTCCATATGCCCTCGTGTGATGTTCGTGCCAAGTTGAAACTTAAGGCTCGTACAGGGCAAAGTTGACGTTCAGGCTCATCTCCAAGAATGTCCGCGAGTGCTGCAATCATGGGTTTTGTTGGTTCAGAGGGATGAGTTTTTGCTCTGAAGCTTGCATGTGGAATAAAAGTCATTAGTTGAACTCTGGGCCGAAAACGCAGTATGCCAGGTCACCTGATAACTCATTACAGCGGAGGCTTACGGCAAGGGTTGAGGGGAATACAGTTTTCCGTGTCATGAGGTGAAGAGAGCTGTCTTGCATCGGTTTGTATGGAGCTTGCATCAAGGAGTTCAGGACGGTGGGCAGATCCCAGTCAGGGAAGAGTAGTCTTGTTGTTGGCCTTTCCATTTCAAAGAATTTAAGAAGAGCCGAAATGCTCTTCTAAAAGGGAGGTTTTGTTTGCTGCCTTGAGACCCGAGTTTAATGCTAATCGGTAGACGATGATGGTTGAGTTTTTTAACCCTTCCTTGAACAAGTCGAAGAATTTTAGTAGACTTGGTATAGGGGGATCGATTGGATTAATTTCCTTTCTGAGACACCATTGAAACCATCTTGTCTAGTGGCTGTCATACATTGTTTGTCGAGCCCCTGGTTGCTTTGGAAGCAACGCAGTTGGCCTCGTCTTGATGAATTCCAGTCTGTTAACAGTTTGATGATAAAAGTCACCCGTGAAGGTTCAGGGTGGCGAGGTTTAGGTGAAGCTTGGATCCTTTCGGTTGTGACAGAAGATCTGGCCGAGGAGGCAGGCTTCTTGGTGTCGACTGTGAGGTTCAGGAAGTGTGGGAACCGTGCTGATGATGGCCATAGGGGAGCTGTTAGGAGAAACAAGCTTTGTGATTCTTCTATCTTTTGTAGAACTTGAAGGAGTTTGAATGGTGGGGAAAAGATACGCAAATAGGTTCTGCCCCCGGTAAGTTAGTGTGTCTACTGCTATGGGTTTTTCGTCCGGAATCGGACCGATGAAGTGGTTAAGTCTGGCATTGTGCCTCGTGGCGAACAGGTCCAGCATTAGGGTTCCCCAGATGTTGAAAGAAATATTCACAGATGCACTCGCCTGTGGGAGGATTCTGGCGAGACAGACAGTAGGCAATAACATTTCTGTTGCCTGGGATGTGTACGCGTAGCAGGGTTATGTTTTCCTGACAGAAGTGGAAGATGACGGAGGTGATCTCATGTAGCTTACATGACTTCGTCCCTCCTTTTCGGATGTAAGCGACTGCAGTGGTATTGTCGGATTGGACTTCTATTTCCTGGTTCTGGACATGTGGGCTAAAGTGTTGGAGGTTTAACAGGATCGCCGTTAGTTCCAAGGTGTTGATGTGCTCCGTATCTTGAGGGGACCACAAGCCTGACGTTTGGGAATCATCCATGTGGGCCCCCACCTCGTTTGGGAGGAGTCTGAAGAGTAAAGGAATTCGTGAGGGAAGTCTGGGTCTAATTCCGGTTTGTGGTCGGGATGATCTTGAAGATGCGACCATTTCTCGATTCGGAGATGGTGAAAGGGTCTTTTACCATCCAACGACTGTAGGGTACAAGAGCAGCCATGGCGTCCAGTTTCCCGATGATCGAGTTTATTTCTCTGAGTGAGTGCAGGGGCTGCTGAGGGAATCGGCTGAGTGTTCGATGAAGTCCTGCATTCTTTCTTGAGAAGGCGTCACTGTTGCACTTTAGATTGAAGCTGGTTCAGGAGGTTTATCGTGAACTTTGTGTCGATTTTGAATTGGTGTGGGTTGGTGTGTGTTGAGTTCAGTGACCAAACGGCGAGGTATGCATTTGCCTGGATCTGATGTTGGTGCAACTTGGCTAGTACCGGTTTCAGAATTGGAGTAAAAATTCGTGGGGCAGTATTTTGGCCGAATGGGAAGCGTCTGAATTCATAAATTTTCAGGTCGTAATAGAAGCGGAAGAAATAACTTAGCCTTGGGATGAAGCATCCTCTAGGTCGATTGGAGACTGTCCAGTCGTTTTCTTAAAAGTCGAATTGTCTCTAGCGTTTCCAATTTGAAATGATCGTTTTAGGTCGAAAATCAGACGATTGCTCCCCGATTTTTTCGGGCGGAGGAAAATCGAGCGGTAAAATCCCGGTTTTGGATTGAGGCAATCTTGAATGGCTTGCTTTCCCAAGAGTTGTTGAATTTCGGCTGGAAGGTTGTGAACTTGAGGCACCCATTGCCATGGTGGCGAGTTCATCAAAGGCTGCGTTGAATGGAAATTCTAAAGCCATCCTGGATTAACGACAGAATTTCCTTGTCCGCGATCTTCTGCCAAGCCGGCAGAAGTACTAAATTTTGGCTCCCACCAGTTGGGACGAAAGCAGGTTGGCGTCATTGTCTCTTTCGATAAGAGCTCCTGCCCTCTGGCGAGGAGTAGTGGCTTCTGCGATCGGGCGTTGCAGCTTGTTTGCCTTGATACTTGGTTGAGCCGGGCGTGAGGAACGGCTGGTCAGTCTGAAAGGATTGTTGTGATCGTTGTGGATGCTTGCTTTCGTTCCGGTTGTCAGGCAGTGGCGGGCGAGGCTTGTTCCAGTTGTCTGCCGATCCTTGATTTTGCGGTCTTTGGTTCTTTTGAAAGGGCTGTGGTCTGAGTCTGATGGACGAATTTTGGCTTGAGGGAAATGTCGAGAGGGGGGGGGGGGGCCCAGTGGGCAGTGCCAGTATTTATCTCCTAAATAATTTCTGTTTCATGAATCGACTGGTTGCATAGCAAGTGCTTTGTTGACTCGTTCAGATTTGCGGCAGAGTTTAGAGCCGTTTCCCGGAGTAGGAGGACGTTGTTAAAAACTGCTTTTGTTGCCCACATCATGGAATGGTAGGTAGCAAAGCTTGCCTTTTGGAAGAGCTGGGAAATCAGTGATGCCACCTTTTTGGTTTCTTCGGGCTTGGGCCCAGACGAAAGCTTCTCGCATAGTGCATTATTGTTGCAGTGTTCAGGATGTCTGCCTGGGAAGCGGCCCAGAGGCTCACCTGACGGCATTTGTCTTTGTCGTAGAGGAAGCATTCAAGAATTCGTATTCTGGGTAAGTGTCGAAATTTCTTGCATTTGTTGCATTTCCTTCCATCGACGTAAATTCGGAAGGAGGTTTTCGCCTCCCGGTCATGGCGGGGCGGAGGTACCTTGCGAGCTTCCCCTTTGCCCAGAAAAGAGCCGCCGTTACGAAGGAGGCAGGTTAGCAGTGTGGTCGACTGTCCCAGTAGATTGCGGGGCTTGGCATCGCCGTCACACAGGGCGAAGCTGAAGCCAGTCTTGAGGCCTCTGTTGATGATCGGTTCATCTGCTGATTGTGTTGGCTTCAATGGTTTTTAAACCTGGGCGAGCGGTTGAGTGTTGGGTCTTCATTTCCCAAGTCATTCTGGAAAATGAATATGTCTTGCGAGATTGACAGTTCCGTGCGAGTCTGGGCCCCCGTGTGAAAGTAACCCCAGATCTGGGAAGGGACGCATCGGGTCGTCGCAACGTTGAGTCAGCAGGGGCGATGTGCGAGACCTTTTCGGATCGGTGTGGCTTGAAGTGGGCGGCCTCTTTCGGCTGTCATGGCTTGAAGTAGACGTTGAAGTAGACGTTACCCACTCTCTTATGTATTCCTGGTGGACTGACAAGGAGCAAGAGGGTGGCGGCACTGGGTTCCCATACAAAAGCTTGACGATGGCGGACTGTACGAGATCATAGACTTCGTTGAAGCTCATGGCATTGCGGCAGCATGAGGAGTGGGAAGAAATGTCGAGTGGGGACTTCGGAGATCGAGTCGATTCCATTGCTTGGCGAAATTTGCGTTTCGCATGAAGGTAGTGATGCTTGGCGTCCTTGACTGCCTTCGAGGGCTTGAAGATCCAAGTCTTCAGGAGTCTGTTGCCGGCTTGAAGTGGGGATCTATTTTCGGCTGCTGCCGGTGGTGTGGCAGAGTCCAATGGCGGCCTGTCTGAAAGCTGATGGTCGTCGGCGACAGCATGAGAGTGGGCAGCGGCAAGAGTATAAGTAGTCGATGGCGGTTGGTCGGTCGGCTCAGCGGAGTCTTCGGCATGGCCGGGAGAAGTATCCAATTTCCAAACGAAAGGGTCGGGAGACTGATGTGGAGACGTTTGCTAGAGGAAAATGAATGCCGAAAGCCTCCGCGCTATCACTTTTATAACGGAGGATTGCAACACGCATGCGTAGTGGGGTTACCGAGCAAACGGCTACAAGCAACTAAGAAACCTCCAAGGAGACATCCATTTAGGATCAATGAATGCTAAATTAACAAGTTATGTACGTTTCCAGCGGTAAAAACGACAATTTTAACTTGATTAAAATTAGTTTTTACTATCCTAAAATACTTACCTCTAGTATGTGCTAAAATCGTTTTCGATTTGCTTTTCTACCCGATTTTTTAAACCCCTTAAAAGTTTAAAACACCTGCAACACTTGCAATGCAATGAGGTTAGCCTATCTGCCACTTGGTGCGCAACAATCGTTGCCTCCAACAAGCCAGCACCAGCCCAACAATGACACTTCGTTTTCCGGAACCCACTACTCAACTTTTCCAGGGTTCGGCGAAGCGGGGAGGCTGGGCGGGTCCTACTAGAGGTAAGTATTTTAGGATAGTAAAAACTAATTTTAATCAAGTTAAAATTGTCGTTTCTTACTATCTGTAAAATACTAACCTCTAGTATGTGCTGAATTTGTCCAATAGGCCGGTGGGACAGCACGAACCCTGCTAACTCTCGTTGCATTGCACTCCACACCAACAATACAGTACACATCACAGATTAAACACTGCCAGCAACAAACCTTTACCCATCTCAGCACTTGTCTCGGGCGAGGTCCTCAGCCATGGACTGCGATCCACCACTGGTATTGCCACCGGGCAACAGTGATGACAACTGTCCATCTTTCCACTGTGTACTGTCCACTGTGTACAAGGTGCATATCCTCACAACTTTTTCACCAGGAAAGGGTTCATGTGGGCCAACCCCTCAACACTCCTCGTGTCAGGTTGGAAACTCTCCAGTATGCACTTTAACAGGAAGCCTTCCACCATTGCAACACCAAACACTGCCTCGTGACGTGTCGCCTGAACTTCACTGTTTTTGCCCACCTTCTTTCTTCCACTTAGAGAAAGTTCCAGTGGGCATGATGACACTACAACATTCCTTGTGTTGTGGCATCTCCTTTCCACTGTGTACACAAACTTCACTCACTCCCCAACAACGCTTCTAGCCGCCACTTGGGGATGCTCCAGACCACTCCCACTCGCCGTATCTGTATCACAAAGATAATGGGCGATGAAAGTGTTCCTGTTGGTCCAAGAGCTGGCAGCTACCACATCATTAAGCGGGGTGCCAGATGCGAAGGCCCAAGACGCAGCCAAAACCCTCAACGCATGGGCCCCTCACATTCGCAGGGATGTCCAGATGGTCCAGTCCGTGCTCATACACTCGCGTGATGACCTTACAAATCCATTTCCCTATCTTCGCTGATGACGGTAAGGGAAAGACACCTCCAGAAGCTCGATCCCATTGCAAAAACTGTGGAGTGAGTGTAGATCCTGCTCGTCTCGAACGTCCAGACTGCTCCGTCAAATTGGTCCTAAGAAAGGTGGAGAGGGACCGAGCCTTGGGTCCACTCCGTACCCCCTAGATCAACCACTGTCTTCATTGCCTTAATCACCAAAGGCATGGGGGCCACATCTGGTGTTTGATTCTTCACAAGGAAGTCAAGGAAGGAAGGAAGGAAGGATGGATGTTCTTGCCATCTCTCACCAGAGCAGCTAGCTCGCTCAGCCGAGCCGCTGAAGCCAGAGCCACCAAGAAAAAGGGTCCTCTGTGACAGTCAAAGCAACGGAGCTGAGCAAAGAGGTCCGTAAGGTGCCAACTCCAGACCAGCCAACACCAAGGGCAAGCTCCATTTGGGGAACACCTGTTAGGCCTCGGTGTTGCATTCATAAACGCCCGGACCTGGCGTGAAACATGTTCACTGGCCATCTCTCACCAGAGCAGCCAGCTCGCTCTGCCGAGCTGCCGAAGCCAGAGCCACCAAGAATAGGGTCTACTGCGATAGCAGGAGCAGCGTAGCCGAACAAAGAGGTTCGTAAGGTGCCAATTCCAAACTAGCCAACACCAACGGTAAGTTCCATCTGGAAAACAATTGCTTGATCCTTGGTCGTGCATTCACAAAGGCCCGAACCAGCCGTGATACATGTTCACTGGTCACCAGCTTCTTCCTTCCCAATGCCGACAAGACGGAGTTGATGGCCGAACGATACCCCTTAATGGCCATCGGGGACAAGCCTTTGACAAATCGTTCTTCCAGAAAAGACGACAAAGCGGCTTCGGTCGGGCCCGTCGGATCAATTTCCACCTTCCGGCACCAGAAAAAACCAAATTTTCGACCGGGCGTCGTAGTTTTTCCTCGTCGAAGAACGCAAGCAACCCAACAGCCGCTCCGAAAGGTTTTTTCAAGTGGGACGACAAAGCGGCTTCTGTAGGGTCCGTTGGATCACATCCCTTCTTCTGGCACCAGAAACGCCAAACCTTCCACCTGGCCTCACTGTTCTTCCTTGTCGAAGAATGGCGGCAACCCTACATCCCCTCCGAGGCCTCAGTGGTAAAACCCTCACGTTCCAAATTCTTTACCACAGTCTCCACCCGTGAACTCGGGACAAGGGTGGGTCGCTACACCTCAGTGCTGGGTCAGGATGGAGTCCAAGAGGAGTAGAGGAAGTGGGTCCTCCTTCGACAGTTCCACTAAGTAAGGAAACCATGACGCAGCTGGTCAGAGTGGTGCCACCAAAATGTATTCTCCCGGGAACTTGCGAAGATTGTTCCAAGACGCCTGCAGAAGCGCGAACGGGGGGAAACAGGTAGCTGACAGGCCTGCTCAGTCGATGGAGAGAGCGTCCGTGGCCCACATTGTCGAGTCCGGAAACGGCGAGACAAAGTGCGGGAGTTGGCAGTTGTAGCATGCCGCAAACAGGCCCCCCCCGGCTTCCCCCCCCCCCCCCCCCCCGTCAATAACGAGCTCTGGCACAGGCTGGGATCGAATCTTCATTCCGTTGTGTGAGTTCTCTGACGTGACAACTCGTCTGCTAGATTATGGAGCTTCCCTGCTACATGATGCAGACGCAGGTCGAAACAGCAGGGAGGTCTCTTCCATCATCAACCAAGAACAAGTCCCTCCTCCTATCATGACGTGAGCCACCGCCGTTGTGTTGTGCATCATAGCCATCCCCGCCTATCACCGTCTTCCCACGCAAACTCCTTCCTTGACCTGCACCGCCAGACGTTTTGCTCGCTTTGCCCCAGAACCTTGATGTGTAACTGGCATTCCTCATCTGACCCCACTCCCGCCGTCATGAGACCCTCGAAGTACGCCCCCCCAGTTTGTGGAGGATGCGTCCGTGAAGAGAAGTCCAAACGGCGTTGGGTCCTGAATGGGCACTCCCCGGCAGGTGTTGAAGGGATCACCCTACCACAGAACTGTAAACTGTCCAGAGAAAACACATCCCACCAGGACGACGAGGTTATCACTCATGGTTCCTGAACAAATGCATCGACCTGACCTTCCATTCCCCGAAAGGAACCAGCTCAGCGCAGGAATCGACGACACCTGTTACTGACACCAGGTCCACTGACGTAATCTCGGTGGCTAGCTGCAACCTTTCCATCCGATCCAGTAACCTCTCTACCTGTTCCTGCGATGGCCAACCCGTGAACTCGACCGTATCGAACTGAGCGCCGCGGAACACAAACTGCCTGCTCGGCACCAGCCTGGGCATTTCCGACTGAACGCCTAGACCCAGAACCTTGAAGACACGTGGCCAATTGCCACCTGAGTACTTCCTCCGACTGATGGCGGAGCAACCAAACGCTGAAATAGGCATGGGCTACAATGTCCAAACAATGTAGAAACCCCCAACCCAGGCAAAGCACTTCCGTGAAGACATGAGATCCGGTTGCAATCCCAAAAGGTAGGACACGAAACTGGTACGATTGACCTCCTACAAAAAGACGAAACAGATGCCGAATCCCCTGGTGCAACGGACCATGCATGCATGCATGCATCCTCGAAATAGATGGCAATTGTAACAACGATTGGCTGCATCGCTTTTCTGACCGACCGAATCGTCTCCATCTTTAAAATGCTGCTTCTCCAGATGTCGGTTCAGCTTTTAGAGTCTGGAGTAAGCGGTCGTTCAGACACAAAAAACGGCGAATGTTCTCTGCCTACAGCGGACAGAGTGAGCACGCCGTCGGTGATGACCTCCCAGTTGTCCACATGGGGACGAAACCTCCCCCCCCCAACCCGTTAGAGAAGTGGAGGATGGTGAGGGGGGAAACATCCATACCGGCTCCTGGGGGGACGACCCCGAGAGGCACCCATCCACGATGTGAGAATCCACGGAAAACGTCCCCTGCCTTGAAAAGGGGGGTGACCCCTGGAACGTGCAACGTGATGCTGTGACGTGGAGAAATCCGTGCAACGTGCGTTGTGGAAAACGCTTGCAGGCGTGAACCTGAGAACGAGGGAGGATGTGTTCTTTGCTTAAACACAAAAATGGCGTGCAGTGTTAGCAAATTTTTGGTCCCTTGGAAGGGAATCGACGTTCTGATGGTTTCAAACTTGGATGTAAGCCGAACACCACCATTACCTCACAGTACGGCGTCTGGACCTCAGACAAGAATGAAAAAGCCCCCACCCGAGCAATGCCGCCGGGGCTTGCAAAGTCCGGGGGTAGGGGGGGGGGGACTCGATGCAGGTAGACAAAAAAGTTGACCTGACATTGCAAAAGTGGACAACTCCGTTTTCCAAGTTAGCAGTCACTCGACGTTGTTCTAAGACAAGACCTGAATTTAATTTCAACTCCAAATGCTTTATTAATAGGCCTCACAATATACAACAAAGGCTGTAGCGCAACCGTCGTAAAATGCCCTTATCCAGCCACAGACTCTCATACAAAATTCAGTGTCAGTAACAAGCAAGGAATTTAAAATTAAAATAAAAAATAAAAATTCCTTCAGATCTGGTGAAGTCTGAGTACGGCATTTTTCGGCGCCGATCAGACTTGTGCACCACTCGGGGCTCCGTGGTGTTCGCCACGTCCCGATTGTGGGTCTTTTCCCATCTATGGGAACTCAAAATAGTGGCTGAGACTCGTTTTTGGCGTTTTCTCCGCCACGAGACATTTTAGGGCTAACTCCCCCTTTGGAGTTTTCAATTTTTGTTGCATGCCCTTTACACTTCCTTCTTGCAAGGATTTTACAAGCCACGAATTAACCATCAAGGAATTTAAAGTTAATTAAAAATCCTTTACGAAATTAAAAGAAATGCAAAATTTGGAAGGCGTTTCCGATGCAGCGACCGTTTGATCAATGAAAGAATCACCGTAAAAAACCGCACGATACGGCCAATGTGAAGAACCAGACGCGGCCATGCAACGGCCTGTCAACACGCAATGGCGATGGCCGGCCACAGCCCGTGACGAGAGCCGGGAAGTGTAACCAGAATGTGGCCAAGGACTAACAAAGTTGCAACGTGAACTACACGTGGCTAACAAGGAACGCTGACGAACTGTGAAGAATACTACGATGTTTAGCATCCTTGAAGTTATGACAACTGAACATATCGAACTTCTAGCAACAAGTGGCGATTGGTGGTTAACGAGTGGCGATTGGTGGGTAACGAGTGGCGATTGGTGGTTAACAAGTGGCGATTGGTGGTTAACGAGTGGCGGGTAACGGGTGGCGATTGGCGGTTAATGAGTGGCGTATGACACTCCTGGCACAACGCACCGCCCTTCAGCATCAACAGTACGCATCTAGTGCGATTCGCCGGCGATGAGGATCTGTTGAAGTCTGAGTACGGCGTTTTTCGGCGCCTATCAGACTTGTGCACCACTCGGGGCTTCGTGGTGTTCGCCACGCCCCGAGTGTGGGTCTTTTTTCCCGCTATGGGAATTCAACATAGTGGCTGAGACTCGTTTTTGGCGTTTTCTCCGCCACGAGACTTTTTGGGGCTAACTCCTTCCTTGGAGTTTTCAATTTTTTGTTGCGTTTCCCTCACACTTCCATCTTGCAACATTGCCCCCCACTAACAACTCCGGTTCAGACACGACCGTCTGTTGTAGTGCAGCCACAGACCCAGTGCCAACAGCCTCATTTTTTCAACTCGCCACAGGCAGCTTCCCAGCAACAACAGTGTCGGTTTCGCAACGAAGCTCCTCCTCCGCGACGATAGATGGCAGCACTCGCCTGGCAACCGATGGCACGACCATGGAGGAAAGAAAAGAGCACAACCGGCGATTGGCGGTTGCCATCTGCGCAAAAAACGCCATCATCTGCTCCTGCAGCACGGCAAACTTTCAGCACAAATCCAATCAAATCAAAAATCCATTTTATGCCTCACGAACTGCAAACATCTTAAATTACCAGGTCAACTGGAGACATGGACAGCAAGGAAGACAGCCCAGCGATGAAGAAGCATTCCCTGCTCCAACCACATTAGGCCTAACGGAAGCGTCCGTACACCAAGCCAAACAAAACACGAGTGGGGCATTTAGGTCAGTAATAAAAAATTCCGACAACGTTCAAGCGGTGTTTTAGATCCAGAAGGAGACTCAATCGAACGTATATATATAATTTTTATTCTCTCTTTTCGAAAAGCACGCGACATCGGACCAATTTCAACCATTTGTGCAGCACTTCTAACACCTCATTTTCGTCCCAAAATCCATCAAAACCCGGTGAAACTACATGGCCACCTCTGGCAACCGCAGGGTGAATGTCCTGAGGGTTTAATTCTTCATTATTTTCACA
>JAHWFP010249772.1:0-33164 GCA_023313725.1 Lithobius niger
TGGCATCGGCGTAAAGCCCAAGTTATTATTTTTTTTCCTCCAGTTTTCAATATGGCTGGCGAAGGTAAAGAAATGGACTTAACTCGAACATTACCAGGTGAAGATCCCGAATTGTTTGCCATTATTGGAAATGAGAAGAAGAGGCAATGCAGAGGGCTAGAGATGATTGCTTCTGAGAATTTTACCAGCAAGGCTGTACTTCAAGCTTTATCAAGTTGTCTACATAACAAGTATTCTGAAGGTTATCCTGGTGTAAGGTAAAAGCTCTTCTTAGTTGTAAAATTGTTGTTGTATCGGATATGTTAGAACATGTGATCAAAATAGTTGCGCTACGTACAGAACACATTATCTCGTTGGGGGAAAGCCTTATTAAAAAGTAATAAAAAAAATCTCGCGACTTCCTTAGGGACAAATAAAATTTTTAACCTTATTGGATAGGTTCTTCAGGAGGAGGAACCCATTAAAAAATCATGATCTGGTTTGGTGAAGGAGTAGGGTGAAGTTTGTTTTGAAAGAAGAGGGACGTTTTATTAGGTTTGGTGTCCTTATTTGCCCCTAAATCGCCTATTAAGCGCCCTGGCCAACCCTCCGAATGGCATTCCAGCAGCAGTTGCCTCTTGGCCAGTAGACCACAGAAAGCTTCACAATTTCTAGTCGCCACACATCAAAAACATCATACATTCTCTAATTTGTGTATTTATGAAATTGTGCAATTTTCTTCAACCCCAGTATAAATTCAGAAAAAGCTGTTATATAGCCCTTGTAAATCTGAGCATAACGCCGCAAACCCGTTCATCTCTAACTATGGGGTTCCCGAGATATCCCTCTTTGTGTGGCATTCTCTATTGCTTGTCACCATTTTGGTGAGTAAGACTAAATTCCAAGTCACCAACAGCTGATTTCCATTCGCCAAATGGCAAACGACCCTGGCAGAGGTAACACCCACGCCCCAAAGATATTTTAAAGGAGGTTCGGTTTGCATTAACGAAAATTACTAAACGTTAATCATCAAGAAGACGATTACCGTTTTAAATGATTAATCGGCACAACCCCACTTTTTTTGCCAGCTTTCCATTGGTGTAAACCCCAAGCTTCTGTCTCTTACTATTTACAAGTTACAAGACAAAATGTTAAAGATTACTGAAAGTTTTGTGTTTTTAAAAATCTCCATTATAAAGCAATGTGCACTGCTAGAATTTGATAAAAACTTTAAACTGGTACATGGCTCACTATAGCAAGGCCGTGTAATTTTTAAAATTTGTTTTTATCACAAGTTGGGAAATATGTGGTTTTCATCTGATTTTTACGGGTGAGCTGAACGGGCAAGTTTTCGGTGAATTTGGATCTGTTTTGGGATCAGGATTTGGTATCGATCAGTTTTGTTTAACTGCTGCTCAGCCCAGCCTTAGCATTTGATACACGATACAGTAAATAGTTACAAAGTCGTTCATTTGTATTTCCTTACCTTTTAGATATTATGGCGGTAATGAGTTCATTGATGAAATTGAACTATTATGTCAGAAAAGGGCTTTGGAAACCTTTGATCTTGATCCAGCTGAGTGGGGCGTGAATGTTCAGCCTTACTCTGGGTCTCCAGCTAATTTTGCTGTGTATACTGCAATTGTTGAGCCCCATGGACGAATAATGGGTAAGATATTGTGTGTATTGCTCTTCTAACATTACTTTAGTTTGCTGTTGTGATATCAAGTATTTTATTGCAATGTTTTATCTTTTTTACAGGATTAGATCTTCCAGATGGTGGTCATTTGACACACGGTTATATGACTGCAACAAAGAAAATTTCAGCCACGTCCATTTTCTTTGAATCTATGCCATACAAAGTTGATCCTGCTACTGGTTTAATAGATTATGAACAATTAGCAGCCACGGCTCGTCTTTTCAAGCCTAAGTTAATAATTGCAGGTAAATGTTAGTGAGTGGAAACCAGTCTGGTTGCATCAAGGCAGAATCATATCGGGTTCGGTATTTACAATATCACTAACTCTCTAGTACCGATGACCCTGCGAACCATTCAACGCAGATACAGGCAGTACACAGCATTTTCCTCAGAGTGTGGCACAGTGTGTTGCTAGCTAATTTTTGACTTGCTAATTATAGTAAAATATTTTACTTCAAAATACAGCACATTATGTTAGTCTGTACATTGTATAATATTGTATAAGTAATCCTCACGGTGAAGCGTCCCCGAGAACAAAAAGAAACCATGAACAGATTATTCTATCCTGTGGCACTGCATGAAAACGGGCGACGTTTGAAAGCATTTAGTGATGTTGCACATCTAACTACTTTAGGTAATGCATTCCATGCTTTCACAATCATAACACCGAAACAAAACCTTCACATCAAATTCGATACCATCTTAAAAAGAGTCCAAGGCCCCACATACCTATCCGCTTTAATAATCAAGAAATCAAGGAGACCACTTAGAAGTTTGAAAACTAAGGTCAGGTCAGGTCCAACTTTGCCTCCTTGTCGATAAGGTTTCCAGACCCAGAGAGGCTGGGCATTCATCATACTGGGTGGATGGTAAGGTACCAACCATGCAAGTGAATCTCCTTTGGACAGACTTGACAATCGTACAGTGACCACACTTGGGTACGATACTCAACAATTGACTGACCAAAGCTGTATAAGCTGTCACCATAACTCTGGGTGCCCAGACTGCCCACGTCGTCAGTCGTTTTCAAAAGACCAAGTGCCCGGTTAGCCTTAGCAGCGACAGCCGCACATTAGTCTTGTCTTTTTTTCCCATTTGCTGAAACAACCAATCCCTTTCAGTCGTAACTTCCGTTAACTTCATGCTACCAATTTCATAAGAAAATAGGAAAGGCAAGCTTCCCCGGTCGCCCCCCAATTCGCAGGATGTGGCATTTTGCTACGTTGAGTAATTTTGGCTTCCTTCATCCAGCTCAAATCGTGTTCAGATCCCGCTGAAGCATTTCCTGGCACACATTTTCTGGGAAACTTTATTGTCGTCGGCAATGGACCGAACATGACTTAATCCCCTCAAAAGCTTCATCAGCGTACAGAACAAAGAGGGATCCGAGTACATTGCCTTTTGGCACACCACTGGTCACTTATTCTAGGAAGAGGCTTGCCCACTTACCACCACCCTCTGCCTGCGATCGGAGATCCATGCTTTCACCCAGTCAGCAGCGTCAGACTTATCACCGAGATGTCGAAGTCTTCTCACTAAACGTCACACGCCTTCGCAAAGTCCAAGTAGATACAATCCATGTGTGTACTACTGTTCACTGAAGCCATCCAGTCTTCCAGAGAAAGAAGCAAGTTAGAACAAGACCTCCCTCAAACAAAGCCATGTTGTAAATCACATGGCATACCTTTACTCTTCAACTGGACACACTCACTGGCCGGTAATTTCCAGGATCTCTAGCATTCGCGGATTTGTGGATGACCCCCACATTTGCAACTTTCCAGTAAACGGGTACAGACCCAGTGAGAACGGATCTCTCAAAAAGCTGGGCGAGCGGGTTAACAACTCATGGGCATCTTCTTAAAGAACCCGATGGTGAATTTCATCTTGGGTAGCAGTCTTACATTAGTAATAACAAGTTTATAGGGTTTGGGAGGAGAATTTGTAACTCTAAAAAGTCCCTATTGAAACACGTTAGATTCGTCCCCATTAGTTCAGTCCGAGTTTTCAGAGGGCGCCACGTGTTCTGTCCGGTAATTTTTGCTCATTTTTCAGCCCAAATCTAAAGTAAACTAAATTACAACTAAGCTAGGCTAAATAATAATTAAATACAAGCTATCTTCGTTTAGTTTTGTTTAGTTTCGTTTAGGTTAGCCTAAAACTGAGTAAAAATTCCCACATAAAACACGTGCCCTCTATAAACTAAGACTGAACTGAATGTGAATGTATCCAAGACGTTTCAATATGGGTCTCGGTCACAAATTCTCCTCCCAACCCTATAAATAAATTCTTGGTAATAAGCATATGCTTAAGAACACAATGTTCCCACTTCCCAGTTGAGTTCACTCATGACCAAGCCGGTTGTCACAAGTACTGCCAACCTGAGTCCAAAAATCTCCAAAAATAAATTGCTTCAGTCGTCCTCTTGGCTGAACATGAGCAGAAGTGCTTTTGTAGAGCCTCAGCCGCCTCTTTATCGTTGGTAGTATGTCACCCCGAGTTCGTGTCTAATTGCACGAAGGACTGAGTTTTGTTCCTCATACGATTCACATAAATTCAATATGCATATAGATTACTCTGCACTTTGTTGGGCAAGTTGGCCCTAAAGTGGATTTTGGCTGTGTGAAAGGCACCACCTACGCCCCTTCATCTCAATATGCTTAAAACATAATCGGAAATCCATTGGAGCTTACGCATACCAGCCTGAATCGTAATTTTAGGTACACAGCCATTTACTCAATTTTAGTGTCCCGTTCAAATACACCCAATCCTCTTCAACATCACCGGAGAAATTTGATTCCAGTCAGAAACGATAAAAGCTTCAGCTTTTTGCCAAAGTCCGCTCTGTGGAGTAGCCAAACCTGCGTGCACTTCTAGTACTGTAGCAGTAAGTGATAAACTAGGAACTCTCCTTTAAGAACGTTCTGGGGACTCGTACCAAATGGTGGATAGTGACGAATACCAATTTTGTCAGAATCCTCCTTGGTGAACACATGATCCAGAAGGCTTGGATTGTCATTTCCGCTGGCTCGAGTAGGCTCCACTGAATGTCCTGATTAGCCTCGTATAATGCAACACTATTTTCGGGGCTTCCACCAACCCAGTCAATTTGAAGATAAATGAAAGCGCCCCTGACAAGAAATTTCTTCCACCTCCTGTTAATTTTCTTCCTTACTCTGTGTGTGCCGTCACCTGGGTCTGTCTCCTTGGTCCCGATAACGTCAACCGTTATTTTCGAATGGCAGCAGTAGTGCCTTACCTTTATGCTAAGAATGAACTTTTAATTTTTTTGTATTTTGCTTGTGGTTTTTTTTTTATTCAAAATTACAGATGTATGTAAAATAAAAATATGGAATGAAAAAAATATTACTTTATTACGAGTCAATGTCAGCTGGCCCTTACCAACTTTCTTTTAGTCTTCTATACAGCGTAAGCTGGGAAGAAGACTGAACAACGACTATAGCGACGACTCTGTCCGTCAATCTATCGTCTTTTTCAACTCCGGAATGATACCAGATAAGAGGTGGACGGTTTTCACCATTAGATTCAGCATCAAAAAATTAGGTAAAAGGAATATTAAAAAAAAAAGAGTACAGTATGAATTGGAAGTGTCTCAAAAGTGGCCGACAAGTCACCCCATCACCTATGTATGGAACGGTAGAAGAGACAAACTGTTTTCATTATTAGATTCAGCGTCAAGGGCGGCAAGTGAGCCCATCATTTATGAAACAGTACCAGATAGAGACATTAGATCCAGCGTCTAAAAATTATTTAAACAGAATAATAATAAAAAAAAGAAGCTGAAGTGCACCCAAGACCTGTTGCGACTAGGTAGTCACTGTCCCCACTTAATTTTAACTGGCTATATAAGGTGGGTATTAACTAAATTTCAGATCTTTGTACCATTGTGCAGAAAATTTTGAGGATTGGATCGTAAAAAACATGTCGAGATGGCAAGGTGCTTACTTTTGAGCTTGCCATGCTTAGGTTTCAGGCCACACTGTTGTGATCCTTTGCCTCTATTCGTGGTTGCTGGCAGCGGTCATTTTTAAACTGGGAAACTCGAAAAAACTTGAGTTTAAAGTTACCTGATCGAGTCGCATTTACACAACAAAGTTGAACTCTGCTCAGAAGTTTGAGTTTCGAACACCCTACCTGGAATGAGCAGTGGCTTGGGGACCGATGCACATCGGAAATGGTGGCACAACACGAATCTCATTCAGAGCATGGCAGTTCTCGAGGGTGCAGTGTAATGCCTTTCTTTTGCTAATTGTTTTTCTGTTTGATCCCCCTATTGTTCCGTGATGTACAGTCCAAGCAAAATTAAATTGTAGCCTTATACATTGAAACCCATTTATAACGATAGTCCATGGGAGTTTGCAGACAGAATGTTATATCAAGTTTATCGTTATAAACGAGCAGTTTTGCATGCATTGTTGCTTGAAGAGCCTTAAAAACAGCGTAGTTATAACAGGTTTATTGTTGTAAGAGGTATTGTTATAATGGGGTTTAACTGTAAACAGTTATAAAAATTTAATCCATTGATTCAATCTTGAAACTTTTGAGTGCACACAACCGTGGTGCAGTATTTAGTTTTATGAACCATGTTTTGATTTTTAGGCATCTCTTGCTATCCTCGAGACTTGAATTACAAGCGGTTTAGAGAAATTGCCGATGATAACGGTGCATACCTGATGGCTGATATGGCTCACGTTAGTGGCTTGGTAGCGGCCAAAGTTGCCCCTAATCCCTTTGAATATTGCGACATTGTCACAACTACGACTCACAAGACGTTAAGAGGACCCAGGGCTGGAGTAATTTTTTATCGAAAAGGTAAGGTTATCGGGTTGCAATTTATGGACTGGTTATTTACAGATGGCCTTTTATGCATGTGGTATCCCTACAGTTTGTTGGTTAAATGAGATAGCTATTGGTAAAGCTTATGGCTTCTGTTTGTGATATTATAATTTGCTATAAATATTAAATGTTGCGAAAGCTTTTAGTTCTGGGGGAAGGGGGGCTAACTTTGGCATTACAGTGAAATTAACATATCTTATTGTTGCGTCGCTTATAAACAGTGTTCGCTTCGTGGCACATTTAAGGACTTGTAATTTCTGCGAAATTTACCATTTTAAGAAATTTTCTTATCCATTTAAAGGCATTGTTTGTTTAAAAATCAAGTTTGTTTTATAACTAACTTCAGAACAACTTAAGAACAACGATTTTGGTTTGTACAAGTCAATAGCTGGCAAAACCACTATTAAAATGGTAAATGGTGTTGTAACCTCATTGTTTTTTTAGGCAAAATGTTCAAAAAAGAAATGGGGTTTGTGCGCGAGACAATATGGTATTTCAAATTTACGAACAAATATCCGTAATAACGTTGGATATGTGTCCTGCAATAAACTGTTGCAGGACAGGATTGTTACGATTACAATCACTTGATTAAAATTGAAATTCACCTGATTATAATCAAGGACCAGATTGGCACAAAACTGTTGATGTAAAAGTACAAAAAAACTTCCCAAATAAAATACACCGCTCTTGAAACTTCTGCAGTCAGGAACATATATGTCTTGACTTGATTTGATTTATTTAATTATATGGTAAAATTAGTGTTAACGATTTGTTCTGTAAACTAATTAACTTACTGATGTCTTGAATTTCATTTACCAATAGGTGTTCGGTCTGTGAACAAAGATGGTGAAAAGGTTGTGTACAATTTTGAAGCCAAAATCAACCAGGCAGTTTTCCCTGGCCTCCAGGGTGGTCCTCACAACAATGCTATTGCAGGTACAATGTTACAAGTATTAGTTTGACTTTCTAAGAGCCTACTGTGGTATTTAGGCTATTAAAAGATGTAGTTCTTGGGCCCCACCGCTTGTGCTGAAAACCCCTGCGTCGATAGTTTTTTATATTTTTAAGGTCGTATACGTCAGCATTACTGCTTTTTTCCCCTCGAGTAAACTGTTGCGTTTTAAAGTCAGTTTTGCTACACCTTCAATATCGCAGGCTCGGATTGGTTCGAACGTGGCTCATTAGTCTGAACATGTTGAAACCGGTCATGTGACATGCAAAGTGAGTGAATGTGATTGCCATTGGAGTTAGCACATGCTTGTCGCTTGCGAACAGCCAGCTAGGAGGCCAAGATGGCTGCTCGTGAACGTGATGGAAGGCGATAGTGCTATAGAAGATTATCAATCTGGAGGAAATGAAACTACATTAAACTACTAACAGTAATAGAAATTTACAAAAAAAAAAACGCCTGCAAGATTTTGTATGAAAGAATATGCAGTGAATGCTACCATGCCAAGGTTGCGATAAATTAAATATTTTTTCATTAGCACAGCAGTTTAAGTTAGTCTAACTATGCATTTTTATCATTGTAAGTGTAATGCGATGGTCCCAAATAAATGCTTTACACTTCTGCAATTTTTTTATGTTTATAGACTGCTTAGTTATTTTATTTACCTCAACTTATTTCATTGTGGCATGTAATCTGAGGCATGATAGCTCACTTGAACAAGATGCAGCAATGCTTGGGCATGGGAGACATGACATTGTCGTTGTATCTTATTAGAGTTAGCATTGTCAGCTAGAAAAAGGTTAACTCTTACCTTACGGCCTTGAAATTAAACGGCCGATGTCACTGAGTGACTTATTTACTTCTCCAGAGCGGGCTTGAGGAAGGCAGTTGAATTGTTTCCGCAATTGTTTGCCATGATACTGCAGCAATCCACAATCAACTACCCATCCATATGACACATGCTAAATGTAGACACACGCTAGTGTGTTGCCGTCAAATAATAAACGTGGGACAAGGCTTGGGCGGAACCTGAACATAAATACAAATTTCTAATGTTTTGTTTTTTTCGCAAACAAAATTGGGTGGACAGTGGACATACCGTATACATGATAGACTTGACCGTGCCAATTACAATAAATGGAAGCGAAAAAGCCAACAAAATAACTGAACGATAAACGGTTTCGCTGTTGAGAAAGAAAACAGCTCGTATGCCCATACTCACAGCTGCGAAGGTACGCGAATAAAAACGGATTGAGTTCATTTGAATGCAACAAACTATAATTTGAACTCGAATTCCAGGGAATAAAGATTGTGACATGCTAGCCTCCATGCACACATATATACATGTACATCAGTAATCAAAACAAAACGGTTGGATATTTCACACACAAAAATACACACACAAAATACAACTTGTACACACACATGACACAACGAAAACTTAAACCCACAAACACACACAAAAGACGCCATAAACAGCAAAATGCGTATAAAATTGAATGATGAAAATACATACACAAAATGAACACTTAATTACTCACATGGACTAGAACTAAAACAAAAACACCAAACACAAACACAGGCCAAAAAAACAGCCCTATCTAGGAGTCTGCTTATTTCACAAATTACAAATGCACACAAAATACATTGTATAGCCACTCATACGAAACACACTTAAAATATAAAACAAACACCGACAAATATAAAAAAAACAACTTTGCTTTAACTTTGTGTTAATACTGTACCAAAATGTAGTTTTGCGCAAAATTTAAAATTTAGTTCGCAAGTATTGGCGTAATATTAGTTTACAGGAATGTACTGAAACTTGATAATTTTTCCAAAGGCTAGCCATTGTAGATACGAATTGAAAAACAAAATATCTAAAATCGAAAAAGAAAAAAAATTGAATTTCGAAATTGAGGTGTTCTTTCCCAAAATCGATTGAAATCAAATCAACCCCGAAATATAAAGCTGCACACCTCTACAATGAAGTGAATGGAGACTGGTGTGGTATGGTCATCGGTTACAGCTGGAGCCTATAGGAAAAAACTAGGAGCGTGTGTGGCTGGTCTATGTTAGGAGTGCTTAATTTAGTACGAAGTGCTAACGCCGGAAGGAGAAACAATACTGCGCCTGCGCCAAGTTGTCTAAAATCGAAACTGAAACTTAGCAAGCGAAGCAGACGTGTGCTACGAAAACAACGCTCTATTTTATTGTTGGTTAGAGCAACTTACAAACAACTGATTATGTGTTTAGTTTTTTTATTATTACTTTGGTATTGTTTCCATGTTAAACACTTATTGTTTAAAAACAAAGGACCAAAAATTAGCCTTCAGAACATGACGCACACCTCTAATCATCTCGTGCAGGTGGCGACCTCTGGTAACAAATTTGTACACCACTGTAGCCGCTCCTGACCTTAACACTGTAGTGGAAGTTACTGAGACACGCTCCTAGTTTTTTCTATGGCTCCTGGTTACAGGAAGTGTTTGGTGAAAGTGTCGACACTTGATCATAAATGTATTGTACTCTATATGTATTTAAAAAACAGCTTTCCAAGGGCCAATTAAAAATACACACGCACACTCTTAAAAACTAGTTAATTTTTAATGAGATAAGGCAAAGGTCAGAGAACCAACGTTTTTTTTTTTTATTTGAGTCTCCTTACTGACAAATATATTTTGTAACAGGCATTGCTGTTGCTATGAAGCAAGCTAAGACTGAAGACTTCCACAATTACCAAAAACAAATTGTAGCAAATGCAAAAGCTTTGGCCAAAGGTTTGCAAGACAGAGGATACAAATGCGTCAGTGGTAAGTACAGTGTATGGATAATAGTGCTTGTTTATAACACTTGTATGCCCATTATAAGTTTTATTCTTAATATGACTTAATTTTTTTTTTTAATTAAATAATTTTGTATTCTAGTACATTGTTTAAAGTGCTTTTATTGCCAGCTTTTAAATGATGTGAAACTGTGCTCATTCTGCTCCTCGTTGGGGGGTCTTTACATTTACAGGTAGGGCATGCAGTAGCCTAGTGGACGAAATATAATTTTGAACACCTCTTTTTGCCACACGAGCATTGTTTTGTTGCAGTTCTTTTTCCTGGACGAACACTGCAACATTAGCATTCTTAGCATTGTTACGTGAAACTGCCTCATTTTAACTAAGAAGAGCCTTGTGCCTGCTTACCTGGGCTAAATTAAACAATATCATGTAATGCAAGTGCACTCGCTTACTAACAATGGCATCTACCAGGAGCCATTAAATACGCAGAATGTGTGACCTGATCAAATTGCATGGAAGGTTTTTTCTTTCTTTGAGCAACATACAAATTATTGAAAGCATAAATTCAATATTTCCATATCCGTAAACCATTAAGTTATACTGTACCTGCCTAGTGTTAGTTATACCTCTTAACTAAACGTTTCGGAATGTTCAACTTGGTGTGAGGGTAGCCCTCGTCTGTACGCACATTTCAAGCCTATCCCCATGTCGGTCAAGTACCATTTTCAATCTCCTCTCGTCATTAGTTGCTCAACCCCCTTCAGTATTAGGTAATTTCTTTTAACAAACAAGCAGGCGGGCGTGTGGGCGTTTCCCTGTACATCCGGTTTTCTGAGGAGTTTTGTTTGTGTATTTCCACCCTTAACAAAGTGTTTCACTGCGGTACTAGCGATGCGTCATCAACTGGCCCACCCTCTCGTCAGTAATTGTCACCAGTAGGCGAATCCCCTCCTCCCTTTTTCATGACGTTCCCCTTACGTATACACGCGCAAAAGACCGATTTTCCTTTATCGCTTACCCGTAGTCCTCATGAATTGGCAGCGTGTTGGAGATGGTGTAGGCGCAACGTTTCTGCAGGAGCCGCGCGCAGGTAGGTTTTCGTGCCTTCCAGCTATTACCAAGCTGGTTATTCAGTAGAACTTTATAAGTAAGTCAAGTTGGTTAATCATACGCGTGATCATAAACACACGAGTGCCGTTTTCTTTTCCACTTTTGCTTGTATGTGCATCAAGAAATGCTTGTACGTGGACATGGGTAACTTGCTAAACAAAATGTGTATCCTGAATGTGTCTCCTCATTATACGATTTGTAGCTGTGTGTCGACAAAGCTTATTTTATTCATTGTTACCGTTCATATCCTCTTGTGATGAAAATGGCCATTTTGTGCTCAAATTGTGCCTTCTGTATTTTTATATTGTTTCAGGAGGAACAGATAATCATCTTGTTTGGCTAGATTTGCGTCCCAGTAACATTAATGGTGCAAGAGTTGAAAAAGTCTTGGAAGAAATTTCTATAGCCTGCAACAAAAATACTGTTCCTGGTGACAAAAGTGCTCTCAATCCAGGTGGTATTCGGTTAGGAACTCCAGCTTTAACAACACGAGGATTGGTGGAAAAGGACATAGAAACGGTAGTGGACTTTATCGATAGAGGTGAGTGTTTTTTTTTAAGTCGTCTTTTCACGTACGGGGTATCATTTTATCGTGTGCAATTCACGGAATTCCGCGCCACTGCTTTTGACTGCAATAATCATTTACTGATCGTAAAATTGTATAATCTGGTGTGACCACCGCTGCATCCAGTCTTACAATGCAGTTATCAATTACACGTGTTAATGTCTGTTCAGGAACTTCCTGGATTTTGCACGAAATGGTTTCCTTCAGATCACCTCTTGTTTGGGGTTTATTGTAATACCCTGTCCTTACAGTAACCCTGTAAAAAAAGTCGCAGGGGTATAGGTCTTTATTTTGCAGAATCATGCTAATGGGGTTCATCTGGAAATCAACCTGTCGTCTAAGTGTTCTCCTAAAATTTTCATTTGAACAATGACGTGTGGGCCCCATCTTGTTGTAACCATTAATCTGACAAATCATGTCAACAATTAAGGCACAAAAACAGTCTTTGTAAATCATGTGGCACTAAAGGACTTTGCAACTTGCGTACTTCTAGGAGGCACCTAGCTACGGCAGCTGACATGGCTGTGTTCATTTCATCGGCTCCTGTGTTCATTTCATCACGTTTTTAACTTTTAATACTCAAACGATCTATAGGTTTTGTCATTTTGGCAATAGCAACTGCCAAGCAAGAAATGGAGCAACTCTAGGCACTTTAACTATGTCATTGTTATTGTTGTAATCTTACTTGTTACTAAAATCTGATTATAATCAAAACAATCTGATCAATTCGATTATTTTAAAATAATCATTATTTCCAACCCTGCGTCCACGTTTCTCTAGAATTGTTCGACGAGAGGGTGCCAGCACTGCCAGGTTGACAGTGTGTAATTTAAACTTGTTGCCGAATGCTTTTCGTGTTGCAGTCCGACTTTTTCTCATGATTCAATGTCACAATTGCTGTGTGGTCATGCACTGTGTGTTGTTCCACCATTTTGTCTGTTCCGACATTGCCAAAGCTGAGGCCCTATTAAATCCCGACCTTTGGGCTTCAAAATGTGAAGTTTACGCCAAATTTACTTACAGTATTTAAGTGCGAACATTATAAAAGTGGGCACGATAAAATGGACACCCTGTGGCAGTTCTCTACACAAGTTTATGCCCCTCAAATGCTCACGATAATATATCTTTATATTAACTTTTAGCCTTGAGTACTTTGCCGTGGTATCATGAATATTAGTATTTTAACAGTTGCCCCGTAGATTATTCGTGGGTGCGCATTATGTTCGTCGCAGATTGGTGAAGCATTCTCTGTTACTGGTTTGCAAACTTAATTTTAAAGGTTTAAACTTCTCTCAAAACTGTTCATGATGTCAAAGTCGATCAGGCAAGCTATACAAGGCATGGATTGATATCACTAGATTGAGCCAAGCGAACAATATGACTAACTCTAAATTCAAGCAAACAGTATGACTAGTGTAACTCTAAATTCAAGCAAACAATATGACTAGTGTAACTAAATTCAAGCAAACAATACGACTAGTGTAACTCTAAATTCAAGCAAACAATATGACTAGTGTAACTCTAAATTCAAGCGAACAATATGACTAGTGTAACTTAAATTCAAGCGAACAATATGACTAGGTTAACTCTAAATTCAAGCTAACAAATTAGGTAAGGAAAGTAGGATAGAAAATTACCAGTTTGGACGGTGTGATTGTTTAACCTTGGGGAGTAACTTCATTAAACAGTAAATCCTAAATCTTCCCCTGGTGTTTGATTTATGACTGGGTTGTGATGTACGAATATTTTTTTATGCGTGCAATTCAGTTATTAAAACTTTGTTTCCATTACAGGTATTAAATTAGCTTTGAAAGTAAAGAAGGTTTCTGGGCCTACATTAAAAGAATACAAGGCAGCAGTTGATGAGAATGAAGAAATTCGGCCACTCATTAAGGAGCTAAGAAACGAAGTTGAGCAATTTGCCGAGGGTTTCTTTATGCCTGGTTACGACGACTACTAATTAGGATAACATGCAAGTGGTGGCACAAGTTAGCATTTAATCTACCTGGGCAACAAGTTTCTAGTTAGTAAATAGTTTTGTTTAGCCGACTACTCTTTGCAGCTAGGTTTACTGGCACTAATTCTTACGCAGTACTGATCATGTTTAATTATTATAGTGTGGTCTGTGCATCTCGCCTTGGAGTGACAAAAACTCAAGAAGAGAGAAAAGAAGTAGTAATATAATATAGCCTAGTAGGTGGTATAATGTTGCATTCGTAGAATTATTTTTGCACTTCTGCTCGTTAAGTAACTAACTGCCACCACTTCAATGGAAAGCTCAGTAATTTCCTGTTATTGGTGAATTACGTTAAGTTGTCTTATAAAATACGTGGCAACATTCCTAAATCTTAGTCCTGTTTAGCATTCCACCATTTCACTTGCACTTTCCTTGTAGTGTTTACACAACTTGTAAGAGAGTGGACCCAACTGAATGCAGTTTCAGGTTTCATTATATTGCTGCTGTTAATTGTTTTGAAACACTATTCCTTGAAATGACAAATGAATGCAATTTAGTACCAATAGATTTCTATTAAAGTTTCATTTATGCACGTTAAATATGTATAAAAAAAAAAAAAAAATTCCCGAAAGTAAGCTTAGTAAATGCCTAGCGCAGTTTGCATGCAGATTAGCGGTGCCTTTGTATTTTGTAGATCTTATTTGTGTTGGCCTGCTGCTTTCGTTATGCTGCATATGTACGTAGGCTCTTGTGTACACATCAGCACTAATTGAATGAAATTTTATGGCTGTGAAACTGGCTTAAAAAAAAAGCAACTGAACAGTTGTTTTCATCCATTTTGTTTACAATTACTTTTTGTGTGAAATACTTCTTTCGGAAGTTAAGAGTAATTAAATTGTACATTGGTAATGGTGTACACGTTTAGTTAGAATTGCTTGTTGTGTAAAAAGACTATGTATGCGCTGCGAATGTGATTCTGTGATGCTGAAATAATCGGTTAAACATTCTAATAATGGTCAAAAAGGACCTTTAACACCAATAAATATATTGGTACAGTGGACTATATTGGTGCTTTGCAGGCTAAAAGCCACTACAATTGTGCCACAGGTGTAGTTATTGTTATTCAACTTAAGTTGCATTTATTTACTCTATTGACACGTCAAGTTTAGAACTATTTTCCTGAATTTACTTTACAAAAATTTTAGTTTTGCTAAATACATATTTTTGTATGCATTTATTTTGGGGATATTGTTAAATGGCTTAATAAAAAATGTTTAAAAAAAATAGAAGTCTTTATTTTTATCCCACAAACGCCTGAAAAAAACTTCCAGACCCTTTTTTTAGAGTCCATATGGGACACGGGTCGGTTCTCGGATTAGAAGCCAACGACGCTGACCACTGGGCTATGACTGCTCGCTTTGCTCGGGGTCCCCAGGGCCCCCTCACAAAGTTCGAGCTGGGGACTTAGTTTTTCGCTGTTGTACGTTGAAGGCGTACGTTCATATCTAGGCGGCTACGGGTTATTTATGGTCGTAGACGCTGGATGGAACAGAACGATACCTGAAATTACCAATGCGTTTGGCAGCATCGACCATGGTATGCTATTAAAAACAAATTGAAGGTGGTGTTTCTCTTGAACTGATCAATCTCCTGTTGCTTTTTTTTACTGATCGACGACAAAGAGAAACAACCATACTAATTCTGCTTAGACTAATGTTTGACCAGACATTACCCAAGATACTGTGCTCGGCCCCAGAATGTTTGCCGTTCACACTGCTAAGCCCCAACAAGGAGTGTGTTCTCATCCACTTAAATTTGTTGACGACCTCAAAATTGATAGGCCAATCATAATACTCTAAGAAAAGTGTTCATTTCAGGAGGACATACAAACACGGGAAACTAACTGTGCTGGTATTAAACTTTCCTTCAATCCAAAGAAATGTCATGTGATACATCTTGGCCACAATGATTTGAGAACGTCAAAAAGATGTGTAAAAAAAACCAAACCGACTAAAGGGTTCCTCCACATCAAGTACGGCCCCAAAGGTCTATTTCCTTACAGTTAGTCTTTCCCTTGCTAAAAATCCTTTTTTAAATGTGGCGTCTAGGAGATTTTCTGTTGAATATAATGGAACTTTATTTACTAACGACCCGTCACTAAATGATGCATTGCGCGTGTACAATAATCCTGACGTTTCATCTGTGTGTGTACATCTAATAATTACCATGAGATCTATTAAAATTAATTATTCCAATAGATCGTCGAAGCAAAATTATAAGACACTAGCCTAGAAAATTATAAATTTTGATTTTAAAATACGAGAATCATTCCGGTTTGTGACGACACAATCGTTGACTTGATTCTGTCTCATGTACTATTCACAAAGCCAACCGAGACAGCAGCTATGCGAGGAACGCAGCTACCACCCCAGCCGACCTTGGCACTGTAATTGCTCGTATGATGATCGGCACGTCGCTGTAATTTGGCACGCGGAATGTTATAAGGCAGGCCGGGTGTGCCTTTAAATCTGTAGAGTAATTTGGTCTGAAACCACTTTGTGTACTGTTGGACAGCCAACTTTTACTTATCGATATTTTGTGTGTGTGTTCTGTCTGTTGTGCGAATAAGAAAAAAAAGAAAGAAGAAGGTTGCACTAACTTTTCAAGAAGACAATAAAATCTTTTCGGGGATCATAGAAACAAGATGCACTAACACTGCATTAGTAATTCGACGTGTCGTATGGTAGAATAAAAAATATCTGTAATTGACGTATGAAGTTGGAACGGTAGACGTACCAACAGGACACTACTAAAAAATCTAAATGCATGGTGTACTGAAGAATATCTACTATATTGCGCATTATATTAAAAAAAATTGTCTCGTAACGTTTGCCACTACGATACGGCAAATGATCCAAAATCTTGTGTGCGACGATGCAATCACTGACCAGATAAGTTTTCATCGGACGCTGATATTGGTTTTCTTACAAAAAAAACAAACTGAAAGCAGTAATCAACAGCAAAAGTCTTATACGAGCATCGCATTCATTGTACCGTCCAGATTCAATCTAGAAATTCGGTGTAGCATCCAGATCACCGCAAAGGTAAGTGACGACTCACTTTGTGCTGTTCTGCGCCATAAGAGGGGAGCCATCTTGACGTACACACTAGCCTCTTGCCGAAATGCGCAGTTACACACCGCAATTTTTCGTATGATCAGCATTGAGCGCACACCTTTACGCTGAGGAAGCGCTGACGTCAGCCACTGATCGTGTACTATTTGACGACGGTTTTCCGCTCAGAGACCTTTTTAGAGGTTAGCGAACTAAAACAGACCTAACTAAATTATCTAGAGCATAATACCTTGTGTACTGGCGCACTGCAAGTCACCCACCCGCATACTTGAATTTCGTCTGATCAGAATTGAACAAATGTATAATGTGTCTGGTTTTTGAGGAGATGTGACTGATGTAAATCGGCTACCCCCGTTTTTTGGCCACAACCGGGTTAATTCGACGTGTGACATGTCAAATTAAAAAGTAGGAAATGAACCAAATTGCTGCGAGGCACAATTTACCGATTACAAAGTCACGAATGCTAAAACAACGAACTGCAGGTCTTAAGGGGAGATGCTACTCTAAAAAAAAACTGAAAATTTGGCCAAAATTGTCATATTTGTTATTTGTAATGTGTTCCCTACTATAAACGTATAAAAATTCTGAATAAAATGAAAAATCATTTCTGTTTGCAAGCCTTTTTCTTAATACTAAGTTTATGCTTTACATGCTTACAAGGGAAATCAACTGTCTAAAGTATTGCTCCTTTCGGCTTGATTTTTTTTTTTTTTGGAGGGGTGGGGCAACGATAAGACCATTTGAGTGGGGGTGAGGCAAGGTTAATTAATAAATTAAAATATCAAATTTAATATCGTAATGTTTAGATATTACATAAATTTATAAATTTGGCTGGCCCTACATGAAATATACTGATCTTATCGCGTTGCCTGACGTATTAGGGGAAACCTAAGTGTATAAGATTTTCTGTAAATGAATTAGAAGTAGGTTTGATTTCCCAATGAACTACTACAAATGACTTCGATTCATAATAAAGGAGTGTGGCACGGCAACCAATTTTTTTTTTTAGTATGGTTTTATGCCCCAAGTAGATACACCAAGTCATAAATCACTTAAACCACTTTTAACAGATTTTTTTGTTTTTGAGTAGCATCTCCCCTTAACTAAACATTTAGCAGCTGGTAATGAACTTGACCCAGAATAAAATTCTCAAAAAGTAGCGACCTAGGGATGGGTCATTTAAATTTGTTTACTCCAGTTTGTTTTACACGGCAACAAAACCGCCGTTTCGGTACTGGTTTTTGCTGTACCCTCCCCATTTTCTATTTTTGTAACAATAGTATTACTAGCTTTTCCAACTAGTTCCTGCTTTCACTTTACGTTTCAGCAGTGTCATTGACGATGGGGCAGGCCGTGCATCATTTTATGGTACTTTTTTTTTTTTTTTAGGATGTTCTAGTCAAACTGCTATAAAAGCTTATTTCTTTATTAAGTGAATTTTTTTTAAAGAGATAAAGACTATTGAATTTCATGATTAGGAGCTTTGCTGTCATTTACGCATAAAAATTCATAATTATTTAAAAATTTAAGACAAGAACAAATTAATCTTTGATTTGTCAAACACCGTACGAAAAATTGACACAAAATTCAAATCGGTTTCGGTTACCGATCATCCATATAGGGAATACTGTTTCTTCCTTCACTGACAAAATAAACTGAGACTAAAACAATGTAATAGTGTATTTTATTTACAAATAAATAAGATTTCCATCAACACACATGTATCTCGTTGGGGTTCGTGCGTGATAAAAATAATGAACGTTAAAAATTTCACCCAACTAGCAGAGCTCTTACAGATTCCCGATATTTCGCTAGCTGCTTCGTGGCGTCTTCAGAGAAGCAGTTGAAAACGTGACGATATTTTTTTTTTAATTGGAAGCGGATGGCTGCATCGGAGTGGCCACGCTCCAAACTGGCATCAAGCAAGAATCCTATGCACTGAAACCTTTCATTCAACCCAATTAGCTCTCGAGACAACCAGCATCCATTTAAACAGTACAATAACCTCCAACAAGGACTTACTGCAGCATCTCCTTCATCCGTACTTTAATTCAGAAAAAGCCTACCGCTTTGGGCCTCCAAGTAAACAAACAACTTCACCTTCACGCGGTACCACGTCTTCAATGGCTCCTCAGCTGAAGAGCCACACAGCCGTCAAAAGCTGGTTAAATATCGGGAATCTGTATGTATTCTGCCAGTTGGCTGAGTTTTTAACTTTCACTATTTAAAAAAAAAATAAGATGAGTTTATAACAGTACATGAGACAATATTCTGTGTTACCTCACCAAACACTCGAAACGTCAATCTAAACTAATGATGGAGTAATTATTTACATGAGATTACGGAAATTCCTTTTTCCCCTTGACTAGTGCTCAGAGTCAAATAGTGCCTCTTCACTATGGAAGAGGATTTAAAGGCACGTAAATCCTTCTATGTCGTGCGACCCGTTGAGAATAGCTTTCGAAACATTTATACAGGTTAGAGTTAATGTTCAAAATCATCTCGCACGAAAGAAAAAAGAAAACAGTGTTGGTAACATTTACAAACGTTTGAACTAATGTCGCTAGACTGAGTCATACAGGAAAGCCAACATGGATGCATGTACCTTTAACTTACCATTAGCTTCTTCCCATACAAAAAGCAAATTATTTCGACATGCAGGAAAGAAAAGTAATGGCATTTTTCCTCAGTGACTACAGGACTAGACTACAGGAGTCTCCCTCGGCTATCAAAATGGAACTAATCTTTGATCAAGCTGGGACTAAGCCCATTTTTGGATTTCTCACTGAAAAAGCCTATGGCTAAAAAATGACTGCTGTTAAAAACTCGCAAGCACTGGTAAAATAATTTGCAGCAAAATAACTAAATGATTATATTGTAAGGTAGCCTCAAAAATATTTTTGGGACCATTGGATTACTTTTTTATAATGAAAAAAATTAAATAAAGTTGGATTAATTATAAGCATTTACAAAAATATTCAAATTTAGCAACCCCTTACCCAAATTCTGTTAGACCTATAATCAAAATGGCCTTGAATAACTTTAGTTTCTTACTATCTGCAAAATACTAACCGTCAGTATGTGCTAAAATCGTCTCGATTTGCTTTTCTTACCCGAATTTTTTAAACCCAGCAATGCAATGAGGTTAGCGTTTCTGCCGCCAGGGGTATTGGTATCGCAGCCTTTAATAAGGCAACGTAAGCCATTGTAAATTCATTTCGTTTTCGGGTACTTGTACCAGTCAAATGCATGGGAACGTGTGTCCTGCTTTTCTCGTGGTTCGCCAAGGCTTCTCCCCGAAATAAAGAAAGGACACCAGGAAGTTTCGTGTGCTGATGAGTCCGGGGCTACAAGCAAACGTGCTTTTTATTTTATTGATACGTATGTAAACTTGGTAGGATTACAGTAGTAATAATGGTCAGCCTACATAATTTTTTCAACAAATGTGCTTTTGTAAACATTCCCATGAAGTCCGTTGGCCATCGTGCGCACACAGTTCTCTTAAATGCCTTAACACGCTTTGGTTTACTACAAACTGAACACCTACATTCAAGTTTTCCAGAAGTTTTTGAATGCCATTTCGAACAGAAGGATTTGCTTGGTCATTTCTTTTCGCTGACAAAAATTCCTCTGCCAATCCAGAAACTACTTGAACTGTAAAATGATGGCGATCATGTTTTAATGCAGGTTTACACCCTTTGTACAAAATGTACGAATTCAGTACCGTATGACCCCGAAGGCAGACAGGGGTGCGCCTATGTCGCAGATAATCTGGCACAGTCGCAGACAAAACGTGCCATTTTGAACAAATTTCTGCCGTTTTTTGACCGATTTGGACATTCCAATACACCCTTTTAATCGTCTCGACGAGACCTTTCCGTTGGTGGAATAGCCAGATCAATAGAATAAAGCACTGAAAAGTTATTCAGTAAAAACCAATATGTATGCACGTAGCCATACGAAGATTAGCTGCAGATAATTTTTCCGTGATAATTGGTGTCGCAGACAGTGGCAGAAAATTTTGCTTTGAGGCATATGACCAATAATGTTGAAGTCCACTTACTTCCATTGCTTTACAGTTCTCCTTTCATCTAGATAACAGTACAGTATCCTATCATTTAATCAATTCCCCCCATAAATTTATTATAAACTACAATCACAGCAGGTTTTGTTAAGGAGGATGGTTTTTCTTAGTGATTTGTACATCCTGGTGTGTTTGTGTAAGAAGCAGCTAGAAGCACTGCCAGTTTTTGTGATTGTTTTTCACGAAAACCACACATCAACATTTTTTCCGTTCGAAAGTATTTTTTTTCCCTAACAGCAAACTTTTTCCAAGCCATCAGGAATGGCTTTTCGGTTTTTTAGAATAGACCCAGTTAGGCACGAGTTCTTGGAAAGTAATTCTTTGATATGTTCGACACTTGTAAACAAGTCATCACAGACAACATGAAACCCCTTCATGAAATAGTTGCCCATTTTCAGTAGTTTAGTAGTTTTTTGCCTGAAGAAGACTCGTCTGAGCCCCAACATCTCCAGAGAATTGACAGTCGAAAATTTGCTGAAGATATTGTACTGATATCGTTTATTTATTTGAAATTGTGCATAAACGATTGTTACGAAAACGGAAATTTTTCCGTTTATTGAACGGAAATGATCTGACAAAGTCTTGTCTGCCACGGATTGTACGCTTACTCATGCTTCCACAACATTGTTGCAGACACTTCTGCGTGGTTGGGGGCGATGAGCTTTTCTCTGTTCCCATGATCATCGGATCTCACCTCTGTTGCTGTTACAGGCACAAAGACAAGGTCACGAAACGCAAGGGGCAAATGAGGGAAAAGCCAGCAGGGATCGGAGACAAGCCCATGGCGATTTTTTTCAAAACTCACTACTTAAAAGGTCAAATTGATATATCGCTGCAACTGTGTAACCGTTCCTAGATTAGAAATAGTTTCAGAGCAGCACCCTAAATTTAGACAGATGAGCCAACCGTCACAATCAAAGTTTAAGGACGGCAAGTTCTACTTATATTAAAAATATATATTTTTCTCAATAAGGCACCCACTAGAATAGAATCATGCTGCACATGACAGTGAGCAATAACTAACACATCAACGAAGAACATACTCAATAAAATCCAACTGGATGAAATGTGTTAATTCCTACCTGTAGTTGCTGATCTTAAAACGTTATCTAAGCCCACAGTAAGTTTCAAAATGTGGCTTTCCCAACAGGAAATGATTTTTGGTTCAATTAAAAAAAAAATAGTTTGCTTAGTAATGGAACAAGCTGTATAGAGACGTGGGTAACATCCATAGAGCTTCCATCCATTTCACCTCTATACATATCAAAGAGAATACGGCCCCAGGAAAATCTTGATAGGACAGCAAGTGTGTTGGAACCAGTATAAAAGAGTGCCCACCATGGCCATCATGAGCACTTTTACTTTCAAGAACTATTTGGCTTGCATCCTATTAACGTTTTAGCCATTTCGTAACAAAGCACATATCAACATTGTTGACAAACTAACTAGAAATCATTGTCACTTTCCAGAGGCTCTGGTTGTCGAGCAGGAACCTTGCGAGGATTGGCATTTGCAGCAACCTGCAAATCTTCATCGCTGCCAAAGTCCGAAATGTCATCGCCGTCACCTTCTCCTTCTAAATCTATGTCTGTATCTGATCCAAGGCTGTCGCCACTCTCCTAAAATAAATGGATAACGTATCACCATGCTACAGTAGTTTAAATAACCATCTGCTATATAGATTTTCTCTACAAAGACTTCTACGCAGTACAAGGAACAATTATCAAATCAATTTCTAACCACTTACCTCAGCTGCACCCGTCATTGACCCAAACAGTCTCTTGGCGGCATTTTCTTTTGTATTTGCAACTGGAACATAACACGGAAAGGAAACCATTTAAGATATTCCGGCGCAAGCGGTTTTAGCCAGCAGCACTAAAAACATCTTACTAAATACTTAAACATTTCCGTACGCCTACCATCTAAATGAAAAATAGCACAATACTGACAATACTCCGTTTAAAATTTAGATACTCGGCCAGCATAACGATTCCCAATATTTCTTTTAAAATTTAGACTTTTTTTTTAATAGAATCTCTTACCTGTTCTGGTGCCCCCGGCATTTTGAGGTCTCCGTCCTTGAATTTTCCCATCTACTGTTTCTTCTCCTTCTGGTACATTGTCTGGTTCTACAGCACCGTCGCTATGCAACAATTCTTCCTGCTTCATCTGGTCCACCATTTTTTTCATCCAAAGTTGTCGTTCCTGATGTTTTCACAAAGTTGCAGTAAGTGTTTTGTGATTGTAATGTGCAAATACATACAATGAATATGGAAATAAAGTAACATCATTTTCTAAAGTTATCTCGAGACAACTAGGAACAATTTATCTAGGAAATACCTAGGTTATTTTACATGCTCCAAATCAACATGAGCACAAGTGCATTTTTGGGAAGTGGTATGCAGCAAGGATTAAACCTGGGACTCCACCATAAGTGCTTAACCTTTTGGCCAACTTTTTACTTAGAAAAAAACTATTTCCATTGAAAGGAAATTCTCAATTCTGGTTTGAAATACGAGTAATTACCTCCATCTTCTCTTGTTCGACACGGTCATGCTCATCCAGCAATTGCTGTAGATGTGCAACACAGCGATATTTTGCCATGTAAATTACATACTGCTTCTTCAAGTCTTCCTCGAGCTTCTCGTATTCGTCCATGAATGCAGGTCTGGAAAAAGAATAATTCCCAGAATCAATCAAAATAATTTTTAGATTTTGATACCGTAAATCGTGGAATAAACGCCCATGGGCTTATGCAGTTAATTTGGCAAAAATAGGGGGGTGGGCTTTAAATCAAGCATTATCAATTTTCTAACCTTTCTGAACATCTATTACAGTAAATTCGAAGCTTTAGAACGATCTATGAAAGACCAATTTTTACATCCTTTTAACTGCTGTGAAGAAGGGAAGGGAAGAGGCTTCGGTGAGAGATGCCCAGGCCTGGTGCTAGGAGCTAAAGGAAGAGTCCACTATTACAACAGGGAGAGAGAAGGGGCCAGTAAACACAGCAAGCAGTACTATCTTTTTCACATCATATAACTTTTAGGTAATTATTCGTAGAAAAACGACAAATTGAGGGGTGGGCTTTAACTCCACTATTTCATGATTTTGACTTTACAGCATTTTAGGGGGTGGGCTTTAGCTTCAACTGGGCTTTTAATACACAATTTACGGTATTTAAATATACACTTTGTCTATCATACTCTTCTGTTAATACATGCAACAACCCATCCTGGGCACGATTAATTCTTGTTTATGCAGCCAACCTGCGAAACAGACGAATACAAGAGCAATAAGTCAGCAAGATCCAGGGTACTATAACCTTGTGACGAACTGGACATGACAGAACAAAAAGCATTGACAGGATAACCCTTGACTTGCAGTTGTATTTATTACAAAAAATAGATGTAAATCGCTGATGTCGTATTTCCAATTTACCTATATTTATTAGGCATGTATAAAACCAGGAGCAGCAAGAAGGAGGAGTCGCCAACACAATTCTAATCCGTGCTTCACCATTCGTACAGAGTCCTGACCCCATGCGGCCAGTAGTCGAATTAATTACTGTTTTTAGTTTTGGGGAAAACGTACGTTAAAAATTACGCTGCATAGGTTTTTACCTAATAAATATTGTGAAAAGTATCACTTGTGCTGCAGATAGTCCAAGCATGTATCAATTAACCAAGCAATAGCATTTAAATCACCTTAAAGTGAGAAATGCACGTTCTTTCTCAAGCCAAGGCCGACTGACACAGAAATTGAGTAATTTGCCTCCCATCGACACGCCTTTCTCGCACCTGCCAGGATGCTGATGGTAAAAAAGATTTTGGCGATGTTAAATCAACTGGGTTAGCGCCAGAAAGGTAAATCGGCAGGTAGCTACTTTCCCATATGACCTTGTGACATGTGGTAGAATGCAGGTCGAGATTTACAACATGGATACTCCCACGTCCTACGGATATGTATGTATGCATTTTTAAGCTCCTGACAATACTCAAAAACTTGGAGCAAACTGAGCATTCCATTTGTACTCAAACTAAACCTGTGGGCTAACATTCATCCACGAAAATTGAATTCTGGTCAAAATGAGAAAATTTTGCACTTTTTTTTTACTGATTGTGATGTTCCTATACACCCAATTCATTACCTTTATAAAAGAGCTTTCCAGTGGTGGTGATTAATAGCCAGCAGCTCAAACCTTTTTCAAGTAATATCCTTAAACTGGAAAGCCATTCATACATATGGGTTGCCACAGTCTCAAACTTTGTTCAAAGGCAAAAACTTCTCTACTCTTCTGTTGCTTCAAATATGTGATGATTTTATGCTTTCTAATTATGTTATGCTCTGTGGGCGCTGCTGCAATTATTTTATTAAGTAAACAATTACAATGACTAATGTTGACTGATGACAGGGCTAATTGTCTTGAGCAGCACAAAATGTTTGCACCGTTTAATATTCATTTTGTGACTTTGTCCTGCTTGCTTTTTCAGGAGCCCCGAGTAGTATGCAACACATTTAAATGCAGCACACAAAAAATTGTCAATTGCAATTGTCACCTTTGTTATAAACTAGCTCACGACATACCTTACTTTACGAAGGGTAAATAATCGTTTCTGATTTCTTTCCAACTCCACTTTTTTCTTCTCAATTTTGGCCTCCAAATTTGCTTCATCTGATGCTACATTTTCAATCATTGCATTTGTCTTCTTTATATCTTCCTACGGAATCGTAAAATAAATGCGATTTAATATACACACTTTGAAGTTATTAAGAAAGTACTCCACATAAACAGATTGACATGGTCGTGAATCTTCGACTTCATCATCCAGTATCATCCCATCACTATCATTATGTTAAGGCTATCCGACACGCATTACTATAATCATTTAGGAGTGGTAAAATTATCAGCTGCACCAATACCGATACTGGATCGAATCGGTCGCCGATATTTGTCGTATCAGCAACTTTTGCTGAAATATCGATAACTCGGGAACCATTCGAGTTAACAAGACGCAGTTTATGGTGTTTTGCTCACGAAATCACCAAGTATGTCCCAAGCTATCTTTTAACTGCTGGTTATCATTCTTTAATTTTTTATTTCAAGAAAACTAGACCATTGATACAAAATTAGGGACCAAATTTTGGATAGCAGTTATCTGTACCGGTATAAGCAAAATTTTAAAAGCTGGATTGGCATCGGTATCGTATCGGTAAAGTTGGTAACGGTGGAGCCTTAGAAGAATGTATGCATAATGTTACGTTCAGGCAAGATGTTACTCCCGTCTCAATATGTCGCTCGGGTTCGTACTTGTTTCCTAAAAACCATATTACGCAAATGCATAATACTGTTTGGGCCATTGTTACATAAACTTGAGAAACGTGCAGCAGCACTTACTTGCTTCCAGCAGTATCCTCAAATATGTTGCAAGTTTCATGCACATACACGGGCGAAAGCTTTAACCACCAAGGTAATACTGAGAAGCGGTGAAAGGATGGGTGGGAAGTCGACATGCTATTTCATAAATGATGAGCTAAGCTAACCATTCTCAATTATTTTTTTGTTAGTCTTAGATAAGCAACTAAAGACCGACTTCCTTAAAGACCTGAAATTAATACCATTAGAAAATTCTTTAAAAAAATAAAGGTAGTTACCAGATACTGAGAGTCTAACTGATCTGATGGCAATACCTGCAGTTTCATTCCCAATATCGATATCGAACAGACTTATTCATAACGTTTTAAAGTGTAGCAATAGGGGAACGAATCAGCGCGTAAATATCTCACAAGCCGGTTGAGCGAGAATTGTAATATTAATTTTAATTATGAATTTCTTTGTAACGAATTCCATGTGAACATAATGAACACTACTGCAACATCAATAACTTCTACATTTAGCTTAAAACTGTTAGGTTTCAAGTGCTTTATACAAATACATTTCTCCAGTGCAGCAATTACCCCACCCCGACACTCCAAATTTAACAAGCACAAAACCCGACTGGCTTCAACTAGCTAAAAAGCAGAAAATACTGCTTTATGTGGCTGCATTCTACTGAATGTTGGCACTTACATTTAGGTTTATTAAAGGCAGTTGATCACTTAAAATCAAGCCGCTCTCGCCCACAGAGATCTCTAGACAGACTGTTTCGCCCTTGTTTGGACTCATTAGTACAGAATACTCTCGGGATGAGAGCAAAGGCATCTTGCTGGGGGAAATTTAACAAGCACAAAACTAGACTGGTCCGTACGTTACTGGTACGGACCGGTAAGTTACCTGGGAATCGTCCTTCGTGATGACCTTTCTGATGATGATCACCTGAAGAAGGTCCGCTCGGCACTGTGCAGGTCTACCAACTCCGTGCTGCATACGTTCAGCTTTGCCCCTGAGGCTGGCAAGTTCCAGTTGCTGAAAACTCGTGCTTTCGTACTTTATGGGATTGCTACTTGCTCCGTCTACAGAACGGGCTCTCTGAGAGAACTTACCAGAATTTACCATGGTGCCATAAAAAGGGCTCAGTACCTTCCACGGTGGTCTCACAACCACCAGGTGTGTAGAGACGGTAGGGTACTAAAGTTTTAGCTTGCCATGGTACTGCTTCAAGCTACTCTCTGGAGATCCATCCTTGCCTCCAGCAACACCCTTGTTGCTGCTGCCAGAGGCGGCACGGACTGTTGGGGTTATGGCCTGGGAAAAGCGGTGGCCCAGGGCTTGATGTGTATTGGCAGATGGCGCGACATCCGTAGAGTCCAGGACATGAAATCCCTGAGATTGCGTGCCCACGATGAAATCCAGGGCATGGCGGTACTCCAAGATGCTGACGACAACCCAGGCTAATGTGGCTTCTGTGCCGACCTTTGTATACATATTAGTACCTATATCATAAATTTTGTTTTATGTTTTTTTTATCTTTTTTTCTTGTAACTCTACCTATTGTATCTTGTGTATGGTCAAAGCAAATTAAAAAAAAAGAGAGATCTCAGCAAATTCATTTTGCATGAGTGTTTCATTATCTCTCTCTCAATTATTCCTTCAACTTGGGACACCGCAACGCTTCATTTTGCTTACAAGCAGCTAAACACATGAAAACCCACTGTTTACGAAAATGTCGGATTAAATGGAACACTAAACAACAACTGACACTTACAATTTCTACTCTACAACTACAAGTTTTGTAAATCGATTTTGTGCTGCGGGATAGCATTGTAAATTATCGCCACAGTGAAGCGTGAGTGCAGCAGTCGAGTGGAGTTGATGAGAGTTGGAGCAATGGTGAGACAAGCAACACGAGGGTGACCCCATCTGACTTCTCGCTATAAACCTTTATTGCTGGGATCAATGTCAAAGTTTGATTATTCCATGACCCTGGGAAAAAGAGTGAGACATTCGATCACTTCACACAAGATGCACACTTAATCGTAACCTTCTGTTTACAGGATATGTGCTTGTTTTTACTATACTAAAACCCTACTTAACTTCTGACTGAAGGAATTAGCTGGGGACCAACTCTTGCAAACACGATTGGTTGTGCTCTGCTGTACCTTGCTCTATGGTCATATAACAACAATACTACACTAATATTACCTACCAGCCACGATTTTAATTAGTTACCTCAACAGCTTTGATAGTGGCTCTCATAGCAGCTTCAACTTCAGAAATCTCCAACTGCTTACCAAGAACGTTGGTGCGCAGCTCCTATAAACAGAAAATAAAGCTTGGGGTAAATTACTTCCATTGGATATTTTGCGCGGCAACGAAAATTTAGTACGATATAGAGAAACAGTAGTGTTAAGTCGAACTTAATATACTGTAATTGTTTTAGACAAGTTAATCACTATTACTTAACCTAATGATGTCAGATCCCTGGTCGAAAAACTCTATTAAGTTTAAGCAACTGCAGTAGGCTGTTAAAAATACCATACTTTTTCTTCCATTTAATACGAAACAGCAGAAAACATTTTTTTTTTAATCAAGGTTAAACTGTATCCACCCAAACCCAAAACTAGTATAAGAGCAGCCGCCAAGTTTTCAAAAAGGGTCGGCCTTTTTAAAGTAGTGATATCATTCAACCAGGAAAAGACCGCCAAGGTTAATCCTATTAGCCAAGTTAATCGCACCTACTAATAGTTCGAAAGTTAAATGAAAACTAGAAGATTGCTACTAGCGGTAGCAATCTTCAAGTTTTCATTTAACATCCCAAGTATTATTCCGTGTAATTAACTTGGCTAATAGGATTAAACTTGGCGGCCTTTCCCTGGTTGAATGATATCAGTACTTTGAAAGGCCAACCCTTTTGGTAAACTTGGCAGCTGCTCTTATACCAGTTTTGGTTTTGGGTGCATGTTACAACTTTCATAGGCCTGTCAATACAAAGAATTCCACTGTCTAATAGTCACCTGTACCTTTTTTGTCTGGAGTAATTTTTACGTTTGCCATTGCTAAATTGACACGGTTTGGCTTATTGTATGCCCATGTTTCACATGCTTAAGTTTATTTAACCCAATTTTTGAGCGCACTGGCTAAAAAACACTAATTTTCGTTCGTTTCACTCACTCAATCAGCGCATCTGCCTTCAATTGGCCCTCCCGAGGTTAACGTGAATCATTCAATCATGAACACATAATGGAAAATGGGAAATGGAAACTCCTGTGGGGTAAACCCCATTCGCTTTTGAGCATGCGTCAATGACAGCCGAGTATGCTGTTTGTTCCCAACCAAACAATGGCCGACAAAAACGATCAGGAGGTGATCGAAACTGAACCAGGAGGTGAATCACCTCCTGAATCCTACAACAACACACGGTGATGGAGCCAGTGAACTAGAAGGCACACGGTGGAAAGAGGTCGAGAAAGTAAAGATAAAACCACTCTGATGGTGAGTGTTTTGGTGGTTTTCGATAGAATTAAGGCTAAGATAATGAACAGGACTTTCTGTGTTATTCCCTCCACCGCTATGACAAAGCCAGCGCGAGTACTGAAGGTAAGTATTTGAAAACAGTAAAAAACAGGAATTTTAACCTGTTAAAATTGGTTTTTTTATCATAAAAATACTTACCTTCAGTACAACCCGCCCACCTCTCTGCTCATGGAACAAGAAAGGTTCGAAAGCGAACGGGGTTTTCCCCACGGGAGGCAGGCAGCTGCAGCAGATATACTGCGCAGCGAGCCTAGCGGGCAAAACGGGCAACAGATGTTGAAATCAAAACAATTAAGAATTTATTTGTTTGAGCATGGGAAAAGCCAAATTATGCGAATTTAGCGTGAGCACTGAAGGTATTTTTATGATAGCAAAAACCAATTCTAACAGGTTAAAATTCTTGTTTTTATCCGTCAGCTGTCGGAACCATCGTTAATCCGTCTTTTTATTTTTCGGCTGACTCAGCAATGAGAAATGGGAAATGTAGGCTATCTGAAGATGACAAGATGAAGAATTAACACTATACCACTATACCACCTGTTAAAATTGGTTTTTACTATCATAAAAATACTTACCTTCAGTGCTCACGCTAAATTCGCATAATTTGGCTTTTCCCATGCTCAAACAAATAAATTCTTAATTGTTTCTTGAATTTTCGGGGAAAAGTCTGTTCCCCCATCATCAGATGAGGAACGGACTTTTCCCAGAAAATTTAAGAAACAATGTTGATTGATTTCTTCTGTGGTAGTACAGTTTAATGTTTTTTTCATCTTTAATTACCACTGTCAACGCCGATTACCCGGTATTTAAAGGCTATCTTAATGAACTTAATATTATTTGGTGATGATCTTAACAGCGGTATTTCAAGTTTTGGCTTCAAAACTTTTAATATGTAACGAACATTAGAATAAGGCTTTACAGCACAGTTAGTTAATATGCGTTAAATTTTGTTGCGAGACTAAATAAATGTGTTTACATTCTTCGGAATAACAGAAGTGCTATTGGAAAAGCTCTTTCGCTGACGGGCCCACTCATCTCGTTTAGGGATGCGAGTAGGGCGCCTAACTTGGAAGCACAAATTTCGCATGAGTGGACACTACGGATGACTAACAGAAAGAGGATCCGGAGCATTGTTGCATAAAAGAATCTTAAATAAACGAAAATAGCCCTTGCAAAATGACCCGTTATGTGATATTACCTGTTAATAAATTCATGATTCGGTTTTGTTACCTATTAATAAATTGATGATCCGGTTTTGAGATTTCAAACTGATTTTCCGACAGCTAATCGGATTCTGGATAACTGGATAATTGTTGTGAGCACTAGTTACACAATACTGAATAACCAACAACTCGAAACCTACCATGACCAAGTACCATGCAAGCGCACATCATACACAGTAATACTGTACTGGCTACACTGTAAATTGTTTACAAACATGTTTAGTCGTTAGACCTACCCGTAATTCCGTTTCTTTTCCTAGTAAGTCATATAAAGTTGCCCCCTTTGAAGTAATTTCAGATGCCAACTGGCGAGTCGATTTGATCTCGGAGAGCTGCAAAAAGTAATTTTAAGAATGAACGAGTTGAAAAAAACATTGCTACAGCGCTCACATCACTTAAAATATTTACTTTTGACATCATGTCCACATTAAAGGAAACGGAAGTCGAATCTAACTGGCTTTCGTCTTCATTCACAGGGTTTGATCGCATTGCTTCGTACATGATGGATGTTACTTTTAACATCTCCTTCACAGCATATCCATCTGCTTGATAGAGCTTCTTTGTGTTTAGTTTGATATGAGCTTTAGTCGCCTGAAAAGAAAAGATGTGACAATTTATAACGTTGCATTTATGGATTTTAACATTTTACTGCCTAAGTACGGCTTTTATACGATGACAGAAATATTGCTATCTAGTAGTCATATAATTGAGCTCTGACGATTCGTTACTCGGTTGAGTGAGCGATGCTATTTTACATTAGTTTCTTTTCTATATTCTCAAGTTCATCTTAATTCCTGAATATACTGCAAGGGATCACAGCAGCAACAAATCCAACACCGATCTTTACAAAAGCTAAGGATTGCTCTGCCACTATACGTAAGATTTGCTGTAGAAATGGTAAAAGAAGTGATTGCATTGTGTCAAACATATGAAATTGGCAGTAATAGTTTTTTTTCGCTATTTTTATTTATTTCCAGTATTCTTCATACTAAAAGAACTTTAGCTATTGCATATTATGGCAAATGACTTTATGTTGTTTATATAGTGCTTGGAGTCACAAGCCTTATACATTGGGCTTCCTTACCACTGCTATTAAAAATTTGCTTTGCTCTCTAACAGAAAAGCCGAATGCCTCCAAAAGTATTTGAAGTACGAATTTCATCATTGAACCTGTGCTTTCCATGTACTAAAGCTCCCTTCTCATGAAATTTCAACAAAATCAGAACAAATGTTATTGTGTCCCAAACAAACATACAAAATCCAAATTGAGTTGAGTAGCCTACTTGACCTTACAGCCAATTAAAGTAGTAAGAATGCCACCAATCATTTGATGTCGGTCCAGCCTACCATTACTCACATTTCACTTCTTTCAAAATGGAAAAAAAAAGTACTCCCACCATGGATTTAACAGGTCTGGCTGTTAGACTTTTAATATTATTTAAATTTATTTTTAGTTTGCTTTTGGCTTGCAAATGTCCTACTCAGTTACAATAATAAAATCAAGCCAACCGCAACTTGAAAAAAATGCACTATATTTTTCTTGCTGTCTAGTAACTGTAGTATGCAAGCACATCTAAGCGTATCCCTTTGCCGCATGCCAGCTGCTCCGCATTTAAAATACCGCACCAGAAGTTTTGCCGTTTTCCCACAAGGAGCAAATCAGCAAATGAAACTGAAAGCACTGCACCACACCAACTAATTAATTAACTGCACAACACACTAACCAATTAATTAATTAATTAATTAATTAATGCACAAAGAAATCGATAAACTGATTAATATTAGTAAAACGAGTCAAATTAATCAGAGTATTCTGGCAAAAAATTGGACCACGTAAACACAAACTAAATATACATACTATTTGTTTTTTTTGTTTACTGAGTTTAATGTTTAAAGACACCTAAACATACA
>JAHWFP010249775.1:906-12507 GCA_023313725.1 Lithobius niger
CCCCCGGCAATAAATAATGACCGGTCTTTAATAGCTGGGTGCAGCAATAGCATGTACTGTTCCGTTTCGTTTTCAATCAATATTCAGCCGTGCATAAAATTATAAACTAAAATATTTTTTTTTCTGGATTTATGTGTTGTGTTGACGGGTCATATTGTGTTGTGGTGATAGGCGGTGCTTTGTTACATAGTAAATATATCAATATTTTTCCGGCGGGCCCCCCCCCCCCTCCCTAAAATGCGAGTGAGGAGTTACTCCTCACTGACCGATTCCCCCCCCCCTCCCGTGGGCACCACTGGTTTGCATCCTATTTTTCATGATTTCATTAACTATACCCCATTTCACGGGCAGTTAAGTTACCGCCTCTGCAATGTGCTGCTTACTTCCACCATAGTTTGAATTATTTGGTAATTGAATCACAATAGAAATAATGACTCAAACAAAACTGGAACTATTGGCTTGGTCTACTAAAACTAGGAAGGCGAGGGCATCAGTTTGTTAAGAATAGAACCACAGAATAAAGAGAAAATTGTATAAATTATCCAAATCCCCTACAAAGTTAAAATAAATAAAGTCCATGGAACTCGATTTTGGAAACAATCATTCAACTGGCATGCCGAAGCACGCATCGAATTAAACAAGTCATTCAGTCGTATTGGGCACCCAATTTTGTTTACAGCGGTTACTTTACTTTATTCAGTTACTGGAGCCTACTAAGGGCAGAGAGCCATGTGCTCCATCGAATATCTTAACCTAACTAAACTTTTAGTACATCCCTAACTTAAAGACCAATCGTCTTAGTATGTTTAGCACAGCTCTACAGGCAATTCAGGGATCGTGCGAATGCTTTAAAACCTAGAAATGCCCTGGAATTTCCGTATCTGGCAAAGCGCTTGAAGATCTTGAAAAATTATATATGCATCAACAGTATGGTGATGAACAGAAAGTAGACGACATGACTGAAGAACAACGCACAACTTAGCAAGATAGTAGTTAAGTTACAAGTGACTTGTTTCCTTGGGATTTTGTTTCCGGGGATATTTTTCCCGAAGGATATTTTTTCTGTGGATTCCTCAGTAAGGTTTACATTGAGTGAAAAATGCTTATAGCCTATGTATTCTGTGTCAATCCTAAACAAAACGATCTTTCTAAAAACTAAGTTTGCACAAAAAAAAAATATATATATATATATATATATATATATATATATATATACATATTGTAAACAAAATTTCCTTACCGGCGGTTAAAGTACTGAAAACAAAACTACTTCATTCTTCATGGAGATCTTTTCACCAACTTACCCATGCCTTTAGTCTTAGTAACTGTTACTTCGCTTGGTTCGCTGTTCCCTAGCCGATTCTTGGCAGTCATGTACAGATGATAGGGCGAACCACAGTGGAGACCAGTGACTGTAAACGAGTCTGTATTTGAGTTACAGGGAACCGCTGTCCAGTCTTGACCTTCTTGTTTGTAGTAAAGGGTGTATTCTGTAGTATTAAAGGACACAAATCTACATTACTACTCCACACCAAGCAGCCATGAAAACATCTAATCACTTTCACTAAGCAGTAAAAACCGTGTTCAGACAATGCCCGTAAGATCCATACGGAGTCTTGCGGTAATGTGAAAAACGTGAGTATCTGTATAGTTCATGGCGTTTCCCACGAGACCCATAGAGTTTGGAGAGGCCCATGAGATCCTTAGGAGCCTTTGGCTATAAAGTAAGAAACGTGTGATTTGGAGTGGATAGGTCACATAGTTTTCCAGGCCCACAGAGCTAAAAGACGCCGATCAGACCGTTAGGAGGCCTAGTCTAGAATATGAAAACCTGTGGATAGTTCATATGTTTCCCAAGAGGCCCATGTAATTTACAGAGACCCATCAGACCCTTAGGAAGCCAAGTCTAGGAAGTGAAAAAACATGTATCTGGATAGTTCGTAGTTTCCCCATGAGGCCCACAGAAATTGAAGACGCACATCAGACCCTTAGGAGACCTTTTATGGAATGTGAAAAACATATCTGTATAGTTCTTAGTTTCCCATGAGGCCCATGTAGTTTACAGAAGCCCATCAGACCGTTGGGAAGCCAAGTGTAGAATGTGAAAAACATTTTATATCTGGATAATTCGTCGTTTCCTCATGAGGCCCATCAGACTCTTATAGGAGGCCTTGTCTAGAACGTGAAAAACATGTTATATCTGGATAGTTCATAGTTTCCCATGAGTCCCATAGAGTTTAAAGAGGCCCGGGAGAACTCCAGTAGGACATGAAAGCTTGTGGTAAACGACCATCACGCTGAGCTGCTCTGTGTGCCAAAATACTTAAAAACCATTGAATACAGTGAAATCAGCACACGTTTTAGAACCTTTTCACGTTAATGCAGCCTCAGTAAGCCCAAAAAAGTGATCTCAATTGACTTAATTGGTTAAATTGGTTAAATAATTGAGACATACAAATGTTCATCAATACGACTGCTCTGTGAATGTTATTACCTTGAATTCCATCCCCTCCATCGTCGTCTACCTTCCATTTGATACTGATAGAAGTCGCTGTACGGAACACAACGTTCACCTTCGGGGAGGATGGAGGAGCTGAAAAATATGAAGAGGGAGTTGTGTTATAAACGAAAAGATGAGGAGGGCGTCTAATTATCAATGGAAAAAATGAGGCGGTCCGATTTTCAATTAAAGGTGAAGAGACTGCTTTTTGAAAAGTTGAGGTGGGAATCAACGAATATTTGAGGAGAGGGTCTTAGTTATCAAAGAAACGATAAGGAAGGAGTTTAGTTAGCAACTAAAACGTGGGGAGGCTTTCTAATTATCAATGAAACAATGAAAAATGTGCCTAATTATCAATGAATGATTGCTTGAGGAGGGAGGCCAATTAGCAATGAAAAAATGAGATGAGTGTCTAATTATTAATAAAACTGTAGGAGGGAGTCTAATTATTAACGAGAAAATGTTGAGGTTTTCTAATTATCAATGAAAAGAAACCGTTTTGAGCCCAATGGGCGACACTCTACACAACAGCCATACTAAACGCAGGAGTTTATACTTTAACAACGGAAATAGGTTTGCGTATTTATTTAACAGCAGGCGAGTCCATTTTGGTTACATTCTTGTAATCATTACTTGCTTGTTAATTTCTTGGAATACTTTGCTCAATTTTTTTTGTCATTAAAAAAAAATGCTGTATGTATTCGAACTTTAAAAATGTATTCATTCTTACTTTCGCAGTTAAAAAAGAAGTGCCTGGTACATTTATTTTTGTATTATGTTTACAATAAAAATGTTACGGACACTCAAGTTATTATTATGCAGAAAACATACTTACCTTCCTTCACTACTGGACCTAGAATGTAAAAAAAAAATTACGTTAAAATTCAGCACTGAAAAACATACAACTGTAAATTGTATGATGGACGGAAAATATGTGGCAACTCAACAAAAAAGATATAATAGAGGTGTTCCTCGGATAGTTAACTACGTTCTGATGTGTCCCAGTTCAGAATGGATGCTTAGGCACGTATTCTGAATGCTTACTTAGTACTTGACTTGAACTCCAGAACGTATTTAAGTACGCGATGGTATTCTGTAACCTTACTTAATTCGAGCACTGAGTCCAATCCTGAGTAACTTAAAGCCGTACTTGAGAATGGTATTCTGAACGAAAACTCGAGACTTCAACCGGTGCTCAAAGTCAAGTTTCAAGCACGGAATCTCGAGAAAGGTATGAGGTATTGCTAAAGCACCCCCTTTAAGCAAGAAGTGGCTTCACTGGTACACCGTTGTGCATTTTGCAGGCATACATATGGCGGGGCTGTTATTTTCTGGGTCTATTACCCTGTTATTATTGACTGGATAACAGTACCCAGTTAGTGTTACTGCAGAGTAAATTAAGAAAATAGCCACAAATAAAGGATATCAGTTATTTTACAAGGGCAAATAAACTCAATGGTATGCAAATTAGGATTTCAATAAATTAAATTAGACTTGGGCTTCTATTTGTCCAGTTTACTTATCTGGTTTGGGCAACTAAAAATACAATACATTCATTAGACACTTGTTCACATCAGTCTAAGGCCAACTGAGCATAAGCACAGCAAGGGTGCCTGGAAGGGGGACCTTGTTTGGTGTCTGGGCATAACCCAAGCGTACATAACACACCACCCCTTTATGGCCAGGCTCTAAGGCGAGGTCTTGCTTCTCTCTTCGTTCAGCGCACTACTGCGTGGCGGAACCTCTCAAAGGGCACACGTGGCAATGGCTTTGTGAAGATGTCGGCCACGTTGACTCGACTTGGCACATACTGCAATAAACACAAGTCTTCTTTCACTGACGAACGTGTACCCAAGATCTATATGCTTCGTTTGCATACGTTCCCGGTGGTCTTTCACAAAGGCAATCGCTGCTTCGTTGTCGCACAACACTACCACGGGGTCTTGTAATGAAATTCATATCATTTCTTTGCAGATGGCCGTCAACCTTATTACTTCTATGATGGTTGAGGATAGGCCTACGAATTCGGCCTCCATTGTGGATAGCGCAATGCACTGCTGTTTCTGCGCTCTTCATGTGAATGGCATTCCAGACAGAAATCCTTCATAGCCGCTCCATGATCTCGTCGTCGACGTTGGATGCCCATGAACAGTCCGTATAACACTTCAATATGGGGGCTTTTGATGTGGGTTCACATCGTATTTCAAGGTCTTTCGTCGTGTTCGCATACTTCAGAACACGTACCATTTTCCAGTGATCCAATCCTGGGTTAAATGAATGCGACAGAGCAATAACGGAAAACAAAATATCTGGTCGCGTCCGAGATGCTACGAACATGAGGGCTCCGATGAGTGATAGATACTTGGTCGAGTCATTCTGTCCTCCCTCAGGATTCTTCCGTGCAGTCAAAACAACTCCTGCATCGAGAGGCACAGTCACTGATGCCAAATTATCCAGTCCAAAGTGACGGGTCAGACCCTCTATGTAGCTCCGTTGGTGCAATGTCCAAATTCCATTCTTGTTTTCGAACTCTACGCCTAAGAACCTTCTTAGCGTTCCCAAGCTCTGAACTTCATGTTTTCCTGCAAGAATGTCGATGATCTCTGCTAACGTCTTGTCTTTTGCAAAGGTGACCAAGCCATCAACATACACAAGCACTACTGCACGACGCTTGTACGTGTAAATTCAATTGGTTGCATACAGCTTGTCAAATCCCAGATTTGCAAATGTGGTGTCCAGCTCTTCGAACCACTTTTGTCCAGACTGGTGTAGACCATACAAAGCTTTGTGCAATCTCCAGGCTACGTTTCTTCCTTGTTGGTATCCTGGCGCTGGTCCCAGGTAGATTTCTTCATCTAAGGTGCCGTAAACATACGCGCACTTAACGTCCGAATGGCAACTAACCCATCCGCAACACACGATCGACAACATGAAAAAGAATCTCACCAACGTGAATGAAATTACTGGCAAGAACGTTTCAAAGTAGTCAAAACCTTTTCGCTGCATGTTGCTTTGAGCAACGAGTCTTGCTCGGAATCGGGCGGTCTTCCCTGTCGAGTCCTGCTTCACTGGGTAGACCCATCTTGACCCTATGGTCTTCTTGTTCTCTGGTTTACGGACTGAGGTGTATACTCCACTGGTCTTCACGGTATCCATCTCCTCGTTCATTGCCTGCTTACATTCTTTCACTTCTCAGGCGACTGGATGGCTTCTTCATAGCGGGCTGGCATCTTCACTTCAGCACAGAAGGCTTCTGGATTTCCAACAAATCCAGGTGGTGCAGATTCCTCGGCATCAGACTCTTCTTCATACCAGTTGTAGTCTGTCTGGCATCGGACGTTGAAGTGGTCTCCGATGTACTTCTATATTCAGGGCTATCCCTCTCTACTTGACCTTCTGCTGCTTCAGTTTGCGGTGGGGTCTTTGGAAGGATCGGCTCTCCTTTAGCTGGTACTCGATTCTTGGTACTAAAATCGAATGTAGTAACATCAAATCGAAGGTGTAGCTTGACACAATACAGACCTACATAATCTCTGGCGAGGGCCACCCTCATAGCGATAATAAATATCAGCTTTGCCTTTGTCGTTGCCAGATTGCCACCTCTCGTTTCCATCCTGGTGCAGGTCCTTGGGAACGTGCAATATTTATTACGGGGATCACTTGAATTGTTGTTGGTTTTTCTACTTGAGTCGGCGCTCTCTCCCTGGTAGTTGGCTTCTCTATAAATCTTGCCACTCTTCTGTCTCGTTGACGGATCTGTTACAGCTGATCACTTTCAACTGGGTCGATTGGATCTTCATCAATTTGGACCACTACATGACCTTGCTGTTGAGTATTGGGTCTCAGTTGTGGATTCACTTGAGGTCTTGGACGCAAGTTGTATGTTCTACTCGGCATATTTGGTGCGACTTCTGGCTGAAAGTCCACATGATCTATCTTTTATGCATTCCTCAAGACTTCACTGCCATTCCGCTTCTAGTCAAACCTGACACTTTGTGTTTCTCTAACAAACTTTCCTTCATCTGGACACCAAACTCTGTAGCCTCTGGGGTTCATGGCATATCCTACTAAGACTCCCAATCTTGATCTTGTATTTTAGTGCGTGATCCTCGGTCATTGTGCATGAAACACCGATCCAATTCTCCTCAAATATCCGACACTTGGTTGCGTCTTGAAGTATAATGCATTCGGTATATCACCATTCGGTCCCGAATGTGCCAGTCTGTTCTTGATATACGATGCTGTGAGGACCATCTCGGCCCACCATTCTCCTGAGAGATTTGCCAATACGAGCATTGTTCTTACGACATCTAATAACGTACGGTTCAGGCGTTCAGCTACACCGTTCATCTGCGGGCTGTAAACGTTCGTACGTTCGGCTCGTATTCCCAGACGAGTCAACTCTTAGTTAAAATATCCCGCACAATATTCAAAACCATTGTCGGTTCTCAAACGACGTAATTTTCTTCCAGTTTCTCGTTCCGCTGGAGCCAGAAACTCTTTGAAACTTTGCATACTCTTCGTCTTTGGTCTTTATGGTGCAAACTGTGCACCTTTGAGTAATCGTCGATGAACGAAATGAAATAACGGGCTCCGCCGCAAGAAGGGACTGGTGTAGGACCCCAGATGTCCGAGTGCACCACGTCTAAAAGGGGCTTTGGAACTTCTTTCCATTATAGTAACATGGCGGGCGTGTGTGGACTTCCCCAAGTCGACACGCATCGCATCCTCTAACTTTGCCATCTTTAATCAATTTCATCTGCTGCACACTTACGGGGCCTAGGCGATTGTGCCGCAATTCAGTGGCTATCCAAGGGATCTTCTTCTTGCTCATCCCCTTTGGAGTACTTTGCTGAAATGCTGTAGGGCTTTGAGGTTCTTTCTTGTCCATCCCTACCGTGAACGTAGTTCTTTGTGGAAGCTTGTTGGTCTCCACTTCATTGGCTGCAATGAATTCAAGGACGTCTTCTGAACGACACGTCCTCTAATGACGAAGAATCTTTCTTCGAATGGTGCCTTCATTACAATGGTCCCTCTTGGATCAAGTACGATAAGGCCTCGATTATCGGTTGCAATCTTGCAACCTTGCTCGACAATCTTCGATCCCTAGATCAAATTTCTCCTCATATTTCGTGCGCACATTGCATCCTTCAAAGTAATGGGCTGTGTTCCCTTTCTTGTAGAAACGTAGGTCTCATCACCAATTCCACAAATCTTCGACGTGCCTTCAGCTAGCACTGCTGGGTTTCTATTCACTTGACGAAAAGTTGTAAACCAGTCTTTGTTGTTGCAGAAATGATGAATCGCTGCGGTATCAAGTAGCCAGCATGCTTCTGTCTTCGCTGCAAGGTTGGCTTCTATAAGTAAGCATGACCATCATCTTATCTTCTGCGTCTTCCTGCCCATCCTGGATGGTTGGTAGAATCTTGACAATCACGGGCGAAATATTCTCCCTTTCCACAGGAAAAACATAGGTTATTCTTCTTCCATTTGTTTTCTGACGAAATGGACTCTTGGATCTTCCTCGTCATCTGTTGCATTGACCACCCCTATCCCTCTGATCCTCATTTCTGGGTTGTCGGTTGTAACCCATTGGCATGGCCTGTACCTCATCACCAGCATCAAGTAGACTTTAGATAGTGGGGTTCCGACGTCATATTCGGTCAACAGCTTTTTTTAATTATTTTGGGTTCAAACTAGTCATCTTCTAAAACGTAAAGACGCTCAACAACATAATCCCATTCGCTTGGTAACCCCCAAATCATTTGGTAGGCTTGATCTTTAGCAATAGTCTTGCCGGCATCCTCCAAATCGGTGACTGCATTCCGGATTCTTGCTAAATATTTAGCCATGGATTCACCAGTTTGCATTTTCATTAACACAAACTCCTTCCTAAGGTGTCCTATGCGTGCACGGGATTTTGGTTGAAACACATAACTTAATCTTTGGCGGTAGTGCAAGCTCTAATCAAAATCTTTAAATCGGCATTAATTCCCAATGTGATCGTTGCTACTGCCCGAGATTCCCGGAATCTGTACTGTCAAGTTGCACCTGGACGAGCTTCTTCCTCTTCTGGTGAGCGGGAAACTTCTAAATTTTTGCTGTCAACAAAGCCGTATAAACCGGGCTCTTTCAAACACATGACCATGTCAAAATACCATGACCGATAATTGGTGTTATTTAACTTTGGGAATCTTAAAGTTAATCCACTTGACATGTCTCCTTCATTCATCTTGAATGTGTTTATTGAAACTAAAGTCTGAATGTAAATTAAAGTATTTCCTAAATACTAGCAGTAAATGGCAGTAAATACAAGCAGTTCCACATATTTTACATTTGTACTGCCTTTCTCTCATGTGTGTGTGCGGATGGGTAGCCTATGGTATGGACAGTCTATACCACATTCACTACAGTTAAATGGGTTTTCTCTCATGTCTCTCTTCCCACTGTGTTGTGTGACTACTATACTATCAAGGGCTTTCCACATTCAAAACAGTTAAATGGTTTTTCTCTGAAGTGTCTCTGCAGTGTAGTGTGCCTGCAGTACTTATGTAGGCTTTCCCACATACATAATATTTATAGGTTTTCTCCCCAGGATGTCTGCACAGGTACAAATATCATACATACTGAACACTTGGGTAATGTTCCACACTCCTGACTGATGAATGGTTTCTCCCCAGTGTGAGCTAATACTAAGCCTCTAGTATGCATTAAAGTCTGTACCACACTCCTTACTCTTGAGTGGCCTCACACTGGCTTTGGCTTCACCACAGCTACTGTCAGTCTAGTATGCTTGTTAGTTACTGCCCACTTGTATTTTAAGCCTAATAATTGCATACCATTCGCTGCAGCACATTTTTAGCACTTTTATGGGTTTTCTCCACAATTTAAAGTTAATGTCACTGACCCATTAAACAGCCCTGCTGGAGCCTTTCCAAATTCTCTGCAGGAAATATATTTGGCTCTGTGCTTAACTGTGATTTGCCGCATTTGTCAGTCAAATGGGTTCTTCCTGCATTATTAGGGCCTACAGTTCCTTCAATGGCAGCCAAGAGTTCCTATTTTTAGTGGCCGAGTCCTGGCTATTCACATTTACAGTGGCAGAGTCCTGCACCCATAACCCTGTTATTTTCTGGGTCTATTCCCTGTTATTATTGACTGGAGAACAGTATCCAGTTAGTGTTAGTGTTAGTGTAAACTAAGAAAATGGCCACAAATAAAGGACCTACACAGTTATTCTACAAGGGCAAATAAACTCCATGGTATGCAAATTAGGATTTCAATAAATTAAATTAGGCTTGGGCTTTTCTTTGACCAGTTTACTTATCTGGTTTGGACAACTAAAAATAAAATACATTCATTAGACACCTGTTCACTTATCTGTACGGTCCAGACAGTTAATGGTTGCTTTCACAAATATCATGTAGGGCTTCAACATAAAGTGCATAAATCAAATAGGGCAGAGCAGTGCTGAGCTTGACTGCTCTCATCCAAATCCAGGCAAGAAGTCATTAAGGGGCTCAGTTCTCAGGGCCAGTTTCCCCAGGAAAGTCTAAGGCCAACTGAGCATGAAGCACAGCAAGGGTGCCTGGAAGGGGGACCTTGCTTGGTGTCTGCGCAAAACCCAAGCATACATAATAACAGGGGCAATTGTGGTGGCGATCACCAGGCTTTCCGTACGGTGGTTATTTCGTCATGTGGTAGATAACAATTGCTACGTCTTCTTTTGGTTGGAGTGCAGAGAGCAAAGTAGTATGCAATTACATGCGTTAAGGTACATACTGATGGCAAACGCAAAGAGAATAAAGGCGTTTTTGCCATTTGTTTTTTCAACCAGTTTACCTTTTTTTTAAAATTTTATTTCCATAGTAAACAATAACATACGTACATAACCACTATGAAGCCACTTCTACAAAATCAATCTTAGCACAATATCGTAGATTGCATAAAAAGGAAATCTGTATTAACATAACTTCTCAAGAATTAATAGTAAATACAAAATGTATAAACGATACGACAGTTTTTTAAGTTGTCATCAACCAACACTTAACTTTTGTGTTTAGTTCCATAGGTCTTTTCAATGATCCACATTTCTATAGTATAAATTTGATTAAAGACTTCTAATAAATAGCTTAACATTCAAAAGTTTGCACCCGTAATTGTTGTGCACCAGTATTGGCTTACTCTAAGCTGTAATTTTGTGTAATATTTCTTGCTGTTGATTCTTTTTCGTGTTTCTTCTTTATAAAGGAAAAGAAATGCTATCACTATTTTCGTGCATCCCACACGATAGCTTTCTCAAAATTTACGTAGATTTCAGCGATTGTGCCAAACCGCCTCATACAATGGACAAAAAAGGGGAAAAAATGCGTTTGCATTATTTTCATACGTTTGAACTAATGTTGTAGAACTGAGTCATACAGAAAACCTAACATGGAGGCAGGCACCAATCACATAATTTCGTAATTGTTCAATTCTTAAGTTTTTAATTGTATGCCACTTACGTGTAACGAACTTAGTTAAAAGAAATACCTGTGAGTGTGTTTAAGTAACAGTATTTATATCAGAGTTTTGCATGTAGGTTTTATAAGGAAAAAATCTCTTCCATCTCTTCACCATCTCTTCCATCTCTCTGCCATCTCTGCCATCTCTCTGCCATCTCTTCACTGCAGGAAAATAACAGCTTCTGCTTTCAGACGGCTTGCTATTGTCAACCGTTGCTTTACATCTGGAAACATACAGACTAAGACCTGGGCTTTTAAAGTCTTTGTTCGCCCCGTGCTTGAATATGCAAGCCAAGTTTGGTCGCCAGCCTTGCTTAAGGACATCGACCTGGTGGAATCCGTGCAACGCCGTTTCACAATAAGTCTTCCTGGTCTCAGAGACCTACCCTACTGTGTCCGTCTTAAGAGACTGGGTCTTGACTCCCTTGAAATGCGTAGACTTAAGGCAGACTTGGTCCTTACATTCCAAATTCTCCGTGGTCTCATGGGGTCCAATATGCCACTTTTTGATTTTTGTACGGTGATATCAACCCGGGGCCACTCTATGAAATTATCAGTTCCTTTTGCTAGGACTGAGTGTAGACGGACTTTTTTTGC
>JAHWFP010249781.1:0-14276 GCA_023313725.1 Lithobius niger
ACAGCCTAAAGAAAATCGTAACTTTTTTAATGGTCGCTGATCAATTACATTTCCAATAAAGTCGCCCTTGTATTCATTTGATTGTAAATGTTCTGAGCACGATTAAGTTAGTTTCGTTTAGTTTAGCTTTATCTAGGTTATTTTTCAGGTTTTTTTTTATGTAAAGAGCGGTAACTCAGCACGGATATTCTTCCTCAAACAGTTTAGTAGACGATGATATACTTTATTTATTTTAGATAAGTTCTAATTCCAATGTATCACTTCGATTTAATTGTGAAACGGAAACAGTAAGTTACCCGATTCTGCATTCTTACTCGGCTATGTAGGACAATTCCCTAGATGGAAGAGAGATGATGGGCGCACTGTGTTTGTGCTACGGTGTGTGGTGTGTTGGTGGTGTTTGTGGGCGGCCATTTTGCATAACGGAATATCGGAGCTTTCCAGTGTTTCCTGTGTTCCAGTTTTCATGACAGGGATTTGGTATGATTTTATCTGGGTTCCGTAGGTGAAGTAGATTATGTTTTGTATTGGGGCGTTCACCGGTCGGTTATGGCCTCAAATAAAATACAGGAAAGCACAGGAAACGACAATTATTTTGATAACAGATGGTGTGTTCCCAATGTTCACCAAAATAGCATTACAAATGATGACAATCTTTGGATTTAAAACATCCCCAAATCTCAAACCACGAACGGCACCTGTTGGAGTAAAACGTAAACTGAATGTCAAATTTCAAGCATATCTGTCGCATATATTATTTTACCTGAATGGAATTAGCTAGTAGTAGTAGCTAGCATGAAATTAACGATGTTAAGGTACCTTTTTCGTATTGAAATCCTTTATGCACAGCTCTGTAACAGGACTTTCTGTTGTCTACTCGGTAAACCCTGTCGATCTCTACAATTTCCAAAGCTTTCTGTCGTATTATCATTTAGTATTCAATACCAGAAAACGAGGGTTTAATGTCTCGGGTAAGGAAGCACTTGCTAGTTTTCGCCGAAACACTGTTTGTTTGTTTTATTTCCAGAGTTTAACCCATTGGCCCACCAGCCCCCAGCAACAAAGCAATTATAAACACTGATAATGAACAACAACGATTAGACGGCGATAATTAGACGCCATGAAATCAGCAATCTGAACTTGACGGGGGAAGCACTAGCGCGCTTCTAGATATAGTAATCAGCTGAAATCGACCATCTTCACGCACTTTTATGACACTGATACAGTTTATGCACCTGATTGAAATACAACTATTTCTTGTCAGGGCACAAATACTGCCCATTTTCAACAATTTTCAAGATGTTTTGCCGCATAGGTATTTATCATCGCCATCGCGAAATACACTCAGCTCTGGTTTTTGTTAAAGTACCAAAAGCTAGATTGATTGATATTTTATTGAGCCGATAAGGCCTCCAAGCTAGTCAAAGGGTTCAAAGGGTTTAACGAGCGTTAACCACTCCTGGTCATCTGCCCGGCCCTAAAGCCTTAGTGGCCCTAGTGGTCATGCAACAACAATGAAGGAATTAAACAATGACTTGTCGTACAATGAAGTTACAGTGAAGTGTGACAATTGTTGAACTTGTCGTGAGGACCACTTGATAAGAGGTCGCTGTTGCAGTACACGATAAGAGGTGTGCGCCTCAACATTTTCGTTGAAAAATTCCTGAAATGGCGGTAGCGTACAGAAGACTGGTCGCTTGTTTTTTTGCCTATTTTGACCTTTTTTGCTCCATTTTGGCCGTTATTTAGCCCCTTAGGTAGATCAAGTTATGAAGAAAACAATGGCAAAGACCATTCATTCTTTTAATCCTTCATTCTATCCTAAATCTTTTATTGCCTCTTTCTTCAGTTGCTCATAGAAAGATCCGGTTTTTTTTCTTGTCTAAAACCAACTGGCTACATAGCATCATTTTATCCGAATCTTTTGTAACTGCTATCTGCAAGTAATCAATAACAGATGTTCTTCATTTTGCTTAGCTAGTATTAAACTTTCCATGCGATCCATCCTCCTTAATTATTGCGTCGGTATAAAAAGGTTAGGAAAGCCCAAGAGAGGGATGAAACCTAATTGGGCGCCTCCTTTTAATTTTCTTCCCACGTTTCCAACCGAGGCTTGTTAAAAGATAAAAAAAAAAATGCGGAAAAAATGCCATAAGTGGCTGTTAGCAGTTAATTTGCGAATTTTTTTTATCCGTTTTCGAAATCGCCGAAAACTGATCAATAATTTAAAAAAAATAATAAATAAAGGAAAACTCTTCGTTGTTCCGAAGGAAGCCTTGAGGCCATCCATTTAGGAAAGTTAAACAACTTGAAAAAATCTTGAAAAAAAAAGTAGTGTTCTGGACTATTTCTTTTTTGAGCAGGTATAAATTGGGCGCTTTACGAAATCGGTAACAGGTGCAGTTTTTCCTACATCGGGAGGGGGGGGGGGGGCAAGTATTTGGGGGGTGGGGGTACTGCCACGGGCTGGAATAAACATAAAAGCAGGGCCGCAGAGAGAAATGGTGGGGCCCCGGGACAAAATTCTCCGCCTGGGGCTCCCCCCCCCCCAACCGGGGGGGGGGAGGGGTCTGGGGTCCCCGGAGACGGAACGGGGTCCCTGCCAAGGATTCCGGGACAAAATTCCCCCCTTGTCCCCCCCTCCCCCTCTCCCACTTCCCCCCGTCGACGGGCTGGGGCGTCGGACGAAAGTAACTGGTAAATCGTCTAATGGAATAATTATATAATAGCTGCATAAATAAAAAATCTGAAAAATAATCTAAACGGAATAGCGTATAATGGATAAACGTCAAACTGGACAATAACAGACGTGCGGTTTCCGATGTTATATGTATAGTCGCAGCGAGCGCGGCAGCACCAGCGAGGAAGGGACATTTAGACGATTTTCCATTATACGAATTTCGTGTTAGACGATTTTCCATTATGCGAATTTCGTGTTAGACGATTTTCCGTTATACTGTATAATATTCTTCCAATTACGCGATTTTTCAGTTAGACGATTACCGCTCGCCCCGACGGGCCTGCTATAAGAGAATGGAGTATAATAGTTATCGAAAACGTTTATTATTTTCAGCTAATGTGTACAGGTTTATTGCCCCCAAAATAACTTTCTAAGAACAGTAACGTAATCAGTGAGTTGTCTTGTGTATAGCTGTCATGCAGCTCTCGTTTCTGTAGAAAGTTTGGCTTAATTATTTTCAGACTGTTCCTTCAAGAAACAAAACAAATAAAAGAAAGAGAGGTTTTCCCTTCCGTCATCAATAATTCAGTTTATAATGTCTGCATCCAGTTTCAGTCGACTCAGATTTTAGGAGTCATACAAAATCATCAGGCACAACCGTGAAACCACAAGTCATTATTCCTGGATGCGTCTTTAGTAGGAATTTATCAAGAAGGCAATGAAATTCAGTAACATCGCATACTGAAGGAGCAAGTCAACAAAACAAATTTGCTTCTATAAATATGGAAATCTGAAAACAATTAGGCCTAACATTCAACAGAAACAAGAAGTGATAGCCGTAAACACTAGGCATCTTGCTGATTTCGTTATAGTTGTTAGAAAGTAATTTTGGAGAAAATAAACGTGTTCGTATTTACCGAATAAAATAACTAAAAGTTTTCGCAAACTGTATTATACTCAATGCTCTTCTGTTTATTCAAGCCCGTAGCTTTGCCTCTTCCCCTCCCCCTCTCCCCGCCAAACACTTGTGGAACCCGACGTAAGAAAAATGTGCTGTTACGAAATTCGTAAAGCTCCCTGTATATATGTATAAATACAAGAAACAGCCCTGAACACTCATCAAACCGAGAACTTTTTTTTAAATCTACGTGGGAACCGTTTTATCTTTAGTACTAACTAAAGCCCGTGCTGTGCGTGGGTGGTGTTTGATGCACCGTTTGCAACATTGGGACGAATTGCTCTCTCATGCATGTGTTTGTTGAGGAAGGCGTGCATCCCGTCTATGTATTATTGCACACACTGGCTAACAAACGCTGATTTTCGTTCGCTTCGCTCACTCAATCAGCGCCTCCCCTGACCCGGACTCCATGCACTTTCATATGAATATTTCCATCGGAAGTAAATAAATACGCCTTTGTACACCGGAAATCAACAAATACGCCTTTGTACAGCAAAGTCTAAATCTTTATCCCGCCGGCTTTGTCTTTTTTGTTCCATATTTAACTGTGTTTCACTAATCCTTTAATTTTAATCGTCTACAACGACAGAACCTTTACCCAGTTTAATATTAAGTTGCATATACCTGAAGTTGCATATACGATTTATCCACTAGTACTTAAGTTTTCAGTTTGTGCACACGGGCTAACAATCGCTAATTTTCGTCCGCTTCGCTCACTCAATCAGCGCCTCCCCTGACCCGGACTCCATGCACTTTCATATGAATATTTATTTACACCATAAATAAATAAATACGCCTTTGTGCCATGGGTTCGTGTATGGTATTTTTTTTTTTACTTGATTCTGGGTAGAAAGTAAAGCACTTTCAAAATTTAACGGAGTTTCACTAACCCTTTAATTTTAATCGTTAACAACGACAGAACCTTTAGCCAGCAGTTTAACATTAAGACGCATATACCTGCACTGAAGCATTGTTTCATCCATCGTTTCAGTTTATCGGCAACAATCAGTTTTTAGTTTATTGTCAACAATCATTCCGTGTACAATAATCGAATACTGTTATTGTTAGACGGGTGGCCGTCTTGGTCGGGTGGCCGTTTTACAACACTATAAGCTAGCAAGCGAGGTCGGCATGGTATGAATCTTCCTCATCACCGAAGACCGCTTTTCCTAAATAAATTGGGCTGCGCATGCGCCGACTCTGACGTCATGTATTGTGATCTCTGAAATCAACATGGCTGTCGTTGTCGATCCAACGAATCGACGCAACTCTGGACCACCTGGACTAACAAACTAGTGAATACTTATTATGAAACGTAAGTGGGACTGCTCCGACCGTAAAAATTGTATTCGACTGTATTATGATACAATTGGCAATGTGGAATTTACGTTAGGCTCGCCTGATAGCTACTAGAAGAAACGATCACGATCCTATGCGCAAGGCCAGCTGAGATAGTAACTGCTTCCTGGATCTCATCCGGCCTTGCCTATGCACGACCTCCCGGCGTAGACCCGCGCGTCGCCAAGCCTCACCGCCGCCGCCGATGATTTTCCCAATATTCCGCACGCCGTTGCTGATGAAAATTAATTTCGGCACGCCGCCGCTGCCCTCCGCCGTTAATTTTTGGGCGCGCCGCGGTACTAGGTAGTTTTGCATTTTAATTCAAAATTTCAGTTTTAACTTTTTAACGAGTTTTTCTCGATCTGAGGAACCTTAAAAACAATAAAGGTAAGAAAGATGAAAATCCTTGAAATGGCAAAACGAAACTCAAAACAAACAAATGTGCTGAAGTATACTTACTCGTCATAGTGTGCTAGTTATTTTTCACATTCGTGCAATGAGATTGGAGGTGTTAATGTTTTACACTTTTAACAATCACCTGTTACAGGTCAACCACCAGCCCTCAGTCGGTTTGCATGCATAGCATTCCCATCAAAGACCACAACTATAAATTAAATTCATTTCTAACAACAATAAAAATTCCTAAACATTGTGATCATTCTGACTACCACAGGGCCTCGTCACAAAATATGTGTAGAACAGCGTTTTTTGTGGTTGTGGTTTTTTTTTTTGTTCCGCCAAGTAAAACTAACGTGCCGGTAACAGAAACTGCATACTGTTATTTTAGCCCAAAAAAATTAACATAAATAAGTCTAAACTAATTACCCTTCTTCCCGCCATATGAAAAAATCCTACATTTTTTCTTTTTGGGGGCGGAGGAGGAGGCGGGTCCCTTGGGGGGGGGGGCCCCCCACCAGTACCGTCCATTGAAAATTCGAGCCTTAGCTTGCAAGTTTTCAACAACAATATGTGCTATCACATATGCCGTACAAAATCAAGCTCCGTAGATCACAGTTGTGATCTTGTTATTAATGTAGAAGATTAGATGTAGATTTAACAAGGTTTCATCTAGGTCTCCCGTGTTGATGCGGAAACTTCGATGCTTAATTCCTCTGCAGTCTTTCAAAATTTTCCGCTCAAATTTAGTATATGTTGGACTTGGTAAACAAGCATACCAACTTTTATTAATTTCCGATTTGTCACATCGGAGATCTGGACGTGAGCAGAATTTGTGAATTTCATTTTTGGCTTGGACTTGTTGTTGCCGTTCGTTCTACTTTGGATACGTTTATGCAATGTTCTCTGCAGACTAAACCATTTGTCCTATGGAAAGCTGGTTCTTGGCTTATTTGAAAGATACACTTCCGCAGATGTGCCCAATGCCCATTATAGAAATAGAAATTTCAATTGGTCGTACCATTCCGGAGTTAAAGGGGTCCTGAACGGTTAGTTTTATTGTTTTACATTGTTTTAAACATTGTTATTAGGCAACAATGCCAATCAGTTAACGCCAGCCGCAAGGCGTAGACTTAAGATTCAAAGGGTTTTGTAGCGAATGTTAACCACTTCCTGTCGTCTACCCGACGAAGCCGTAAGGTTTTAAACTTAGACAAATGCTAACAATGTTGGTGAGCCAACAATTCACCCGCACTTTCAGGGAGCGTGAAGAGGAAGCTTTATCCTTCTTATGAATTAGTTTATTGGCGGAGCGAACGAGAAAAGCGAGGTAAGTGTGGCCTATAACGGACACCAAATTGCAAAATGTTGTTTGGTCCGTTGGTTGGTTGCACATTTTTAGTCTGGGTGGAGCCCAAACGAAGGATCAGATTGGAATGAAATTTGCTACAACGCTTGATATCCCAAAAAGTATTGCTGGGTCAAAATTTGCCGTAAATTGAACAATTATTACGTGAGAAATTACAAATTTTCGAATTTATTTCTAACACTCACCTTTGTAAATTTGGAATCGTAAATAGTTAAGGAATTCCGACGAAGCATACACCATGCTGGTGGCTGTCAAGTGAACTTAAAAAAACACGGCAAATTAAATTTTGGTTACTTCTTTCTAGCTGATAATCTTTTTCGACGTAACTCAATGAAATAATATTTGATCGTTACATTTAACCACCATAGGAAGAAACGCAAACATAAAAAAAAAAAAAAAAAGCATTCCATTACAACACACATTAGCTTCATTTGAAAAAAGAACGCTTGGAGAAACTCACTTCTGCATGGCGACTAAAGTGGCGTTTACACTAGCAGTGGGAATTCCGAATATGAAACCTGAAATCGTTGTATGAAGACGAAGTGGTACATGTAAAACGAAATTATAAAGCAGATGACGTGTTTTACCAAAGCACCAAACAAAAAATGCCTACATGTAATAGTTTAAAGATTCCTCATTGCCACGGTAACGACTCGAAACCAAAACCGTGTTGCATGAAGGAATAGGCCTAATTCTCGAACCCAAGTTGTTAGCTTCTAGTCTGAAACTAAATCGCCAGGGAGAAATTAAGCCTAAACGCTAAAAATTTGACCTAAAACCTAAAACTAGGCATAAAAGCTAAAATATTTTTAGCCTACAATTGTGATGGGTATTACTTTTAGAGTATTATAATAGAGATCACTGTCACAGTGCGTAATACAGGTGTGTGCCAACGTTTTCGTTGGTGGGAGCGTTAAGTTTTATACCAGTGGCAGCATTGTGAATCTTTTGAAACTTGATTATTGTTAACAACTAGTAAAACAACTAGTTAAATTTAGCATTTATATCTAGCATTTATAGCATTTATATTAGCATTTATATTTAGCATTTATATTTAACAACTAGTTAAATGCGTAATTAATTTTTTAATAGACGGACTACACTTTGCACAGCAGTTCTGTAAAGAATGTATAAATTCAATGGGTCGACTCAAGCTTGCAAACAAAATGATCGTATTTACTTCGTCTCCTTCAGCAAAATTTACAACAAGAATAATAATTTACAACGTGACATCGATCAACTTGAATTTGTCCTACAAGACGACAAAGAGCTTCTCTGCCACTTGTAGCTACCTTTTGCGAGTGTCTCTGGCGGGAAAACGTCCTTGCCATCTATAACAAGCTTCCCACCAAAAGCATGTCACAAGTTGCAAAGAATGGAACGTCCGTCCACGGGGAAAAGTTGTTGCTACTCACGGTGTTCTAAGACTGGCAAATGTTTCCAAAAGTTCTTTCTTGTCGAACGGGGTAATGACCCATAATTGCTGATAATTACTTATTTACTGTCATTAGGTGTTCGAATGGAGGCCAAACTTTACACCTCCAACCCTAGATTGAGACTTGTTACTAAACAAATCTCAGTTAGCCGCTGGTTCCGTAGTGATGTCAATCACCAGGATGGCACAAAGAAGGCTTCAGATCACACACAGTCGGGAAACACCACCACCTTCCTTCTTGAGCACACAGCCATTACGCACCTCACTCCATACACAACTTGCACCACATCTCACCAGCATTACACAACACCGCTTCACACCACCACTCCATCAACACAACACAGCACTGCTTCACCTCTTCACCAAACGTTTGTAACACAGCAACAGGGCCAGCACATCACCAAACTGCCCCTCTGACAACACCCTGCGTTGCACCCAAAAACACATCTTCTTCCTCGATGACATTCTTTAACAAGCAATCCATCCACTTATACTTTCCACACACCATAAGAAAGCTTATAATAGACTTTCTTTTCGCTCCTTCACAACTCAAATTGATCTCAACACACCACTGTACCACACAAAAACCACACCAAACAAACCAACCTCCAGTTGCAGCTCAACAGTTACATAGTTCACCACCGGAGAACAAATCACACACAAGCAAGGCAAACCCCCCTTCCACACTCGGTACTAGGGCGTTTGCAGACTGAGATGCCTTTCCCATCAAAATACAAAGAATACACAAACACATCAAGACACTTCCTTAAATCCCTCAAACCTGCCCCTTTTACATGCCCTACTGCTTTCAATTTTCCCAACTCGTCAACACCACTGACTGGCTTGCCAGGACCATTGTTTCGTTCCCTTCCCCATCCAACGTAACAATCAGCTGAATTGCCAGACTTCCCTTTCCCCCAGAAAATTTCCTTTCTACCAACCCCTTTTCTTAACTCACACTTCAAACCAAACAACCGCCCTGCCCACAACACACCAGCTTCCATTTCCAACAAGTAATGTAATCCCACAGTCACCACACCAAATCTGCCTCTTGTTTTTTTTAGCTACATCTGTAACATGACACACACCACAAACAGCATTTTTATCTGCACCCACAAAACTCGTGTCTTTAATTATCCTAGCATGTTGCTTTCCACCTTTCTCCATTTTATCGGCCTTCATAGCAACGACCTTGACACTAGATTCCAGCATTCCAGTTTATGCAACATCTTTGCTAGCAACAATATGTAATTTCAAGGGTTCACTGCAGACTTGTTAAATTCAAACTTCTTTACTTCTTCCTTAGACATAACGCAATTTACAAAAATAAACATTTAACAATCCGCACATGAATCGAGAAATTGTCCAACAAGACAGTTCGTGCATAGAGTTCTGTCCTTGTTGCGTTCTTGTTGGGAAAGACTTCTCTTCGCGCCAAACCATCTTCAATATAAGGGCCAGTTCTCGCTACAAAATATGGAAACACTTTCCGTAAAAGGAACGGACGTGTCTCTCACGTGGAACAATAACCAAAAACCCGGCATTCCAAAGTTGGCCAATGTTTCTTTTCATCGTTCGAGTCGAACACCATAATTAGCTCTAATTATAGTCATTAGGTAATTACGGTCAAGTCAGCAAGCAAGAGATGGCAACTTTACACCTCCAACCCAACGCTGTGATTCGTCCACAACAAATAACGGTAAGTGCAGGCCACTAGTGATGCATATCACCTGGAACGCTGTACAGAAGGCAAAGAACAATCTCCAACCCTCTGAGCACAAACACATCACCGCACTTTGGCTGCACTGCACAACACACCAACACTGCACAACACATTCCGCACACTGCCACCTCTACACACTGCTGCACACCGCTGCACTCTTCTGCACATTGCCACACACCACTGCACTCCACAACACCACTCCACATCCACAACACGGCAACAGGACCATCTCAATACCAAACGGCCCCACTGACACACCAAATACGACACACCAATTTTACACTCTGCAGCACTCAGGAAACTCTCTCTTTAACGAGCAATCCATCCACTTATGCTTACAACACACCACAAGAAAGCCATCAAAAAAACTTTCTTTTTGCTCCATCACTTCTCTTGCCACCCTAAACACACCATACCACAAAATACCACACACAACAATCCACCTCTCTGGATCCAACTCAAAAGTACTGTTCACCACTGGAGAAAACACATTTTTGCCATGGCAAACCCCCCTACACTCAGCATTAGGGCGTTTGTCCCCCTTTCCCCAACAAAAAAGTAAATATGCAACACATATCCAAACAATGTTAACAACAACACTGTAAACCTTGCATGTTAACAACAACCAGAAAACTTTGTCAGAAACAGAATTCAACAACACTTTGGGAGAAGCAAGCACACACCGCAGCTTGAGAAAAGCTTTCCCGCCACTGCTGCCCCCTCCCACTTTGTCCGGTGCCCCTTTGTTCACACTGACAGCCAAAGGCAATACCAACTTCACATAGTAATTTAACACGTGCAAGCCATCACCAGTCAATCCTAACCTAGACTTGACTTTTTTCTTCGTGTTTATAACCAATAAAGAAGATTCTGCTTCCACTTTCACTACAACTAGGCACCTACACTTTTGCTTTACCCTTGCAGACAGAGGGCCACCAATAGCTTCCTCGTGTACTTGTCTGCTCATGACATTCCCAGGTTTCCCTCCTGAATCCCACACCTGAGATCGCCTGTATAACTCTTTACCTTTCACTCCATTCTGTCCTTCCACTACCATGACATTGACTCCAACCTCATTACTAGTAGTAACTTGTGCAAACTCATCTTTCCACCTTTCCTTCTTTCCATCTGCGATTTCCCTCTTTAACCTCACCTTACTTCCGTGAACTAACTCCGCTGGAGTGAAGTTTGCCGTCTCACAAGTAGACTTACTTGCAAACTTAGCTGGTGCTAAAACATCATTCCCCTTGTCAGGATACCCCAAATCCAAAGCCCTGCTACAATCTACCCTCGTTCTGTGCAACCTTTCTACAGCCTGAGACTGCGAATGATAAGGCTTACTATTTACAAGGCCGATTTCACACTCCTTCAAGAAACAAGCCGCCCGTTCAGAAACAAACGGTTTTCCAACATTCGATTGGAGTTCCACCGAGAACCCAACCCTTGAACAAATCAGTATGCTTTCATTTACGACTGTGTGCGAGTTAGCCTCCCCGACAGCAACTGCTTCAGGATACCTAGTCACCCTATCACAAACCTCTAAGACATGCGTATTTCCGTCAGACGTCACTTCGAAAGGTTTTACGAAATCCACTTCCACCTTAATAAAAGGCTCTGCCACAACCGGAACTAAAATCATTTCGTCCTCTCCCTTCCTCACACCTTTTCTATATTTCTTACAGATTTCACACCACTCTATCCAATTTTTACATTGTGCACACAGTCTTGGCCCATGCAATACTTCTTGCAACCTGGCAATGTTCGTTTCCGTGGCCATGTGACCAAAATAGGCATTAGCATGTGCCCTTCTTACCAGTTGCTCCGTAAGCATATTAGGTACCACTACCTGGTCACCCGTCTTGATTCTATTTGCTGCCGACCATTTCCGACTTAAGACATCATCCTTCCAAAAAAACGATGTACCTTCAATGTCAGCTGCCACTCGACATCCCTCCAACCCAGGATCAAGCACCTGCCCTTGCATTAAAACTTCAGCTTTAACAGCTAACAAGTCTTGGATTCCTGCTGCCAACAAACCTACATTTTCTTTCCTTGCAACCGTTTTACCAATTTCCGTACTCCTTACAGAGTCGGCCACAACACTAGCTTGTTTATTGAGTAAAACGTGTCGTGACTGGACAACTGTATCATTTTGTGCAAGTCCATTATCTTCGACCTTGACACCAATTTCACTGTTTTCAGCAATTACATTATTTTCACTTGCAACATTTCTAACACTTTCCCCCGTTTCCTCACCTTCAACTTTAAAAAGACCATCCAATACATCACCATCAATAAACTGATCTGCAGCCTGCTTTTCGTTACTTATCTTTCCATTGATACCCGTCTTCGACCTAGCTATCGCAGTCCGTGTTTTGTTTACCTTTGTTTCAATTTTCTGTAGCTTTTCGTAAGACTTTTGGCTAAGCAGAAAGTCGTACGTTTCGTCCTTGAAAAATGGCGACACGCCGCATTCCAGCATAATGTAGCCATCTTCTGTTGCCAACTTTACCTTTGCCACAGGAAAGTATGTCACGTTTTGACTTACAACTGACGACAAAACAACTCGTTTCCCTGTGAACGAACTAGGCTCTACTATTTTACTTGAAACCACATCCATAAACGCACCTGTATCCAGCAAATAACTACCAGGCTTTCCATTAATTGTACATTTCTTACATAATTGGCTTTCCACCGAGTGTGTACCACTTTTACCTTTAAAAGAGCTAACCTCCTTTCCACTGTGTACACTAGGCAATTGAGTACATACATTTCCCACAGAGGCTTTGGTACCATTGTTGGGACAATCCCTTTTCAAATGTGAGCTCGAGCTACAAATGTAGCACTTACGTGGCTCGTCCGCCTTTAAAGGCGCTCTCCTACCAGACTGATTATTGTCGTTAGCTTGCGGCCTTGCTTGCGCATTGTAAGCCGAAGCTGTAGTACCATTGCTCGTACCATTATTACCTGAACCATTTCTAGTACTATTGCTATTGTTACCATTACCATTGTTACTGTTCCCATAGTTACTAGTACCATTCCCTTGGTTGCCTCCATTGTTTCTGTTACCTTGACTACCTTGATAACCATTACCATTCCGATACCTGCCATAACCATTACCATTGTTACCTCCTCCACGGTAATTATTTCCGCCCTGTGGTCCGCCTTTTCCGTTGTCAGAACCACTCCCCTGTCTTAGAACTGCTTCTTGGCGATTAGCGCAGTAATCGTCTGCAAGCGAAGCTAAGTTCAAAACAGACTCTTGTTTACCCTTATCAATAAGCCATACTCTTATCGGACTTGGTACCTTATTCAAAAAGTCCTCTATTAATACCTGCTGGAACAATTTTTGGAAAGAATCCCCACAATCAAGTTCCTTAACCCATTCAGTACCCAGTGTTGTCAAAGTGTGAGCAAAATCTAAGTACGTTTGTTTATCAGTTTTTTTTGCTGACCTAAACTGGTTATGTAAACACTGCTCTGTAACATTAAATCTTACTTTAAGAGCTTTAACACACAGATCAAACTTTGCAAAGTTATCATCAGAAAGACGCATGAGCGTTTCCCGCGCTTTCCCTGTTAACAAAGATAACAATCTGAAAGGCCACTCTTCTTTGTTAAAGCCCATCCTATCACAAATTCTAGTAAAACCAGACAAGAAAACTAATATGTTGTCTTCCTTCTCCCTGAAGGGTTGGCACAACTTCGACATGTCATAACGTTTTTCTTGTTGTACAGACTCTGTTTTTACCTTTAATTGTTCTTGCTTAAAGGACAACTCTCTTGCCTGCATTTCATCATTATGCTGCCTAGCATTTTCATTTATACGCAGCTCATGCTCCTGTTTCTCCCTCGTTGATCTATCTTCCCGTTCTCACCTCTCTCGTTCTAGCTCTGCCTCCCTTGCAAATTTTTCTCTTTCAATTTCGTCCTCCCTCTCTCTTAATTCTTTTTCCCTTGCTAATTTTTCCCTTGCTAATTCGTCCTCCCTCTCTCTTGAAGCCTCCTCCCTTCTTAATTCTGCTTTTCTTACACTTATCCTTTCCCTCTCTAATTCAGCCTCTAAAATTCGCCTTTCCTTTTCATCTTGCTTTTCCTGCCTTTCCCTTTCTTTTTCTTCATTTATTACCCTTTTAGCCTCCTCTACAGTTTTAACTGCTTCTGCTAAATCATCCGCCAACAAAGTTTCTCCCTCCAACCCACCTTTAAACATAGCCAGAATTTCACTTTTTTTCTTAGGCGCATGCAACCCTAATTCCTCGCACACAGCTTTCAAATCAACCACAGTTTTATCACTAAGTAACTCCATTGTAAATTACTTAATTACCTAAGTAACCAACAATCAAAAAAAAAATAGCACCAACACGCACAACA
>JAHWFP010249782.1:0-12874 GCA_023313725.1 Lithobius niger
AGGCTACTCAGTTCAGTAGTCCGTCGTGGTTGCTGGTTTATTAAAATAAATAAAAATACCATTTATTTATTTTGTGCTAATTTAACTTGGATCCCACTTGTTAAAATGCATGCCAAGAAAAGTTACGTGGATCCTTTTTTCCGTAAAAATTGCATCCGGCTTTTACAAGCCATGAGATGTGATTTTCTGTAAAACCCTTCGAATTTACTTAATGTTTATTAAGGTAAATGTCGGATTCGTTTGGATACAAATATGTAACCTCTGTTGTTGACATGTAACCTTCCACTCCAAAAAAATGTAAATATTGTTAAATATTGTCATTTGAAAAGAAGATCGACCTTGTGTCGGCCGTTTTTACGAATTGCATTTGTGACCATAGAAATTTATTTCAGCTTGGAGCCAGAAAACTAAGTACAAATGCGGTTGGAACCAATCTCGAAATCTTTTAGTTTGGGCATTAAATAAAATTCTAGTTAGTTTAAAATATAAATTGATATTTTAATCTAGGCTAAACTTATAGTTTAGTGCTTTGTTATTTGACACGATTCACGTAACGTAATGGCAAGAGCGCTCGCACTCGTAGGCTAGTAACAGCTGTTAGCTAGTGCCAATGGCGAATTTTAGATTTCCGTGTCAACTCATTTAGAGTTGGAATTTTTCATTTATCGAGCTTTAGTCCTATAGCTATTAACTCGTAGTATTGCATAGCATTATTATTTTTAAAATAAAAATAAATTAATTTCAGCGCATTTCAGTTTGAAATTAGTATTGCTGACCCTATGATCGTCAAACCGGAACCAGATCCGAGAGAGCCGTTTTTGGCCAATCACAGGGCACGAGCTCGGCCAATGGGATGCTCGCGTGCTTGGATGCTCTTTTCTCAGTCTTGAAGAAAGTGCGGGGGTTTGAACGACGCTTTTTCCCGGAAGTAAGTTGCCGATCACTGGAAATTTTAGGACTGCATCATGTAGCCAGCCAATAATCGCCTTAGGCGCAAACGCCTCAAGGCAAGCGTCGGATTGAAATGCAGGTTTTCCACAAATGAGAAGCCTTGAGCTCTCCTGTCCGTCCGCGTGAAGGCACTGTATTTCTGTATTTAAGGAAACTGACATTTGTAATCTTGGTCCCAAAACCACTGCAGATCGGCGGGACGCTATGCCTTTCCTAGAGTAGGCGTGCGCTTAGCCGAGTAGCGGATTGTACCATGACTTGTAAGCTTTAGCTTGGTAAAGTACTTAACTAAAATGTAGTCTAAAGATATTTTAGCTAATAAGATCTTAGGGGGAAGGGATCCCAAAATGATTTAGACCCCAAGATGATTAATAACAACTAGTCCTAGCTCTTAAGCCCAACATTTCTTAGCCTACGCAATGAATGAGGACAAGCTAGTGTCACAAGCTAGTGCCACGGGTTCCTAAAAACCTTGATAATTTATTAATTTTTTTTCCGACCCAAAATCGTAAAGGGAAGAAGAATTAATATAATATTTTTTTTTGATTTTGTTTAAAATCATAACTTAACTTGTTTCATAGCAAAATGCCTGAAAATTGAGTTAAACTATTTTTAACTGGTTCCAGCCGTAAGTTGTGCACCCAACAGAAAGTTGTTTACCTTCAACGTTAAATAATTAACCTGTAACTTGTTGTGATATCTGCCATAAATAAATGTGCATATGTTTGAAATCGACTTCTTTTATTCTGACTTCTGCATGAATAAATTTAGCACGTTTAAATCATAACAAAGTTAAGGTTAGGTCTCATTCGCGAATGAATGGTGGCAGTTCTACCAGGATCGTCGAGAGGAAGGAGAATACTGCCAGTTAGGATAAATGTTACGGCCCCCCTAGGGACTTTAGCTAGGCTCCGTAATACTAAATCATTGAAAAATAAAGTAGTTACTGCTGGTTCAGAATAATCATTTGACATAGAATGCATATTCATCAGAAACTTTAAAGCAAGAAAAAGTTTTTATAGTTTTACCAGACTATAAAAATGTTTGCCAGCTAATCAAAACTAGGCTTAATCAATGCACGAATGCAGATTAAGTACATATTGGCACAGATTAAAGACTAATCAATAAATTCAAATCAACCATCAGCAAAACTAAATCATTAAAATAAAGTAGTTACTGCTGTTTCAGAATAATCATTTGACATAGAACGACATGACAAATATTCATCAGTTGTTTTTATGGTTATAAAAACCAATCAAAATTTTTGCAATCTAGTCAAAACTAGGCTTAATCAATGCATGAATGCAGATTAAGCAAATGTTGGTAAAGATTAAAAACTAATCATTAAATACAAATCAACTTCAACTATCATCAAAACTGAATCATTGTAATAGGAAAGAAGTTACTGTTGGTTCAGAATAACCATTTGACATAGAATGGCAAGTTGAATAACTTTCAGAAACTATGAAGCAAGTAACTGTTTTTTTATGGTTTTACCGGCCAGTCAAAACTAGGCTTAATCAATGCATGAATGCTGATTAAGCAAATACTGGCAAAGATTAAAGACTAATCATTATATGCAAATCCACTATCAGCAAAACTAAATCATTGCAAAAGGAAAGTAATTACTGCTGATTCAGAGTAACCATTTGTCATAGAATGGCATGACTAATATCTATCAGACATTGTAAAGCAAAAAACAATTGTTTTTATGATTTTACCAGCCAATCAAAATGTTTCCATCCAATGGAAACTAGGCTTAATCAATGCATGAATGCAGACTAACCAAATAGTGGCAAAGATTAAAGACTAACCATTAAATACAAAACAATTATCAGCAAAACTAAATCATTGCAAAACGAAAGTAGTTACTGCCGGTTCAGAATAACCATTTCACATAGAATGGCAAATTGACTATCTTTCAGTAACTTTAAAGCAAGAAACAGTTGTTTTTATGGTTTCACCAGCCAATCAACACTAGGCTTAACTAATGCACCAATGCAGATTAAACAAATGCTGGCATCGACTAAAGCTCTGCTACACATTAATGCAAGGGACAGATATTGACTGCTGGTTCAGAATAACCACGTGACATGGAATGGCAGGTCGGCCATTTTTCAGCAAATTTTAAGTGACGTTTTGGAATGAATGAATAGTGAAAAAAACGAAAGATAGCGATGATTGCTGGCTCGGAAAAAGCAGTTAACATGGAATGCCATGTAGAATATTTTTCAAAAATTTTACAGTAAGAAACAGTTGCTTTACTAGCTAACGAAAACCAAATCAACGCATGAATGCTATCAAATCAACTGTAGTAAAACCAAATCAATGTGAGTTCATATGAGTGACTACAAGTTCATAGTAACCATGTGACGTGGAATGGAAAGTTGTTTGTCAAATCTTTAAAGAAATCTTTACAGTGGCTGCCATGCTTTTACCACCCAATGAAATAGTAATGCAGATTAAAAGAATGTTATCAGAAACTAATCATCAGATACAAAACAGCTTCTTCGTGCACGTACAGATAATGCGGGTACTGATATTCAGAAATTTTTGTACAACCTAGTAGGACGCACTGGAAAGAAAAATAATTGCTATTAGGTATGCATTCAACAAACCTAGGCCTACTAATTTAAATTCTAAAATTATTTCCTAATCCAAATTTTCTGGCATTTTATCAGCAATTGTTGACTTACTTCTTCCTCGGCAAAATTCAATCCTTCTTACCTCCAATACCTTTTTTTAAACAACAGCATGTTAATATGGGTATCACGTCACAAAGCCACGGAAATAACGCTGTAAAAAAAAAATTACATGAAAAACACTGCACGTGTAAAACGTTGTAGCCCAACAATAACGCCGCAATGCAGTAATGCCATAAAAAATGGAAAAAATAAATGGTTGCCAGAGCAAATGCATCATTTAATAAATTATAAAAAAAATTTTTGTGATTCTGTAAACTGAAATCATTCAATTCAATTAAAATAGCCTAATTACAAAACGTTCGTAAAAGATTAAAGAAAAACGTTTACTGCATATATATTTATTTTATGAGTGCTTTTAAATGTCTGCATTTTACTCGTCCTCCCCCTCCTATCACGCTTTTTTTATTGTTACGTGGCCTACTGATCATCGGTATGTGGTCGTCGCTTCCCTCCCTTCCCATTTTTAGGCACTTGTGGTTTTGGCGACGGAGTTGTTGAGTTTCGTCAAGTAAAAAATTTATTTGGTATTTACAACCAATGTACAGTATGTCCCAGAAGTCCCGTACCAGTCAAATAAATCCTTAAGGCTTGGGTATGGGTTGCAGATAATAGCATATACTCGTATAGGAAGTCCCCTATGGCGAATCCGATGATGTCATCCAAAATGAACTTGGAGATAGCATTTAATCCAATTTGTATTTCCTAACCTACGCAAGACAGGGACAAAGTAAATTAGAAAGTTGTGGGGGATCGTGCAACTTGTACAACACAGGAAGCAGAAAACAAATCGCATGCAAAACAAGGAAGATATTGGCGAAAGAAGTTGGGTGGTGCAGAGAAGCCATCCATGGGGCCGCAGGAAATACAGAAATAGCTGAACCATCAACCAAACAGTAACACGGATAAAATTCTTGCCTGGTTTTGGCAATACTGTAAAATAAACGGCAGATATAAGGCAAAAGGACCGGGTGGGCAAGCCCTGAAAAGTTTTTTTTTCAAATCTTTTTTTTCTTCTTCATTTCCGTTTAACCACTAGTCAGCTTTTCCATGCTTGAGAATCCAGTCCCTGCATTTACAAAAGTAAATGCACGAGTTTCCGTGCATTTTCCAATGTGAATTTACTAGAATTTAAACCACGGTTCATATTAGTTGATTCGTACTTTTGAAGTCGTGGTGCTAAGTTAGTATGAGGGGGAGGGGGGATGGATTATGTTGATTATATCTGTTTCTTTTTGCCTGGACCCCCTCCCTCACTTACAAATACACTGTATGCCGTGTTTTCCCACGCAGAGTATGCTAAGTTAATGTGTCTTGACATCGGCCTAATTGGCGATCGGTCGTTTGCATTTATCAACAGAGGATTTAACGGGTGCGAGGGGGGAGGGGGGGGGGCTTTTACTTAAAAGGACCCTATCAGTAAAAGAAAACCTCAAAATTGTTTAAATGATCGCTTCTGGTACTATATCTGGGAGGCTCTGGGGCAAAAATGATGAATATGCAGGTTACGAGCGGGAGGTAAACAGAAAAAAAAAGCATAGAATTTTCGTGACAAAACGGGGCCTTTTAGGGCATGCTTACCCAGTCTTTTGCCGTAAATCCTTCTCTGGCGTTTATTTTATAGTAGGTCTATTACCAAAACCAGGCAAGAATGCTATCTTTGTTACCGTTTCATTTGATGGTTCAGCTATGTATTTCCTGCTGCCCCGTGGATAGCTTCTCTGTATTACCCAACTTCTTCCTCCAATATCTTCCTTGTTTTGTGTGCGATTTTTATTCTGCTTCCTGTATTGTACAAGTAGCATGATCCCCCACAACTTTCTAATTTACTTTATGCCCCTATCTTGCGTAAGTTAGGAGATACAAATTGGATGACCTTGAATACGACCTCCAAGGTCATTTTGGGTGGCATCATCGGATTTGCCATAGGTGACCTCCTATACGAGTATGCGATTATCAGCAACCCATCTCCAAGTCTTAAGGATTTATTTGACTGGTACGGGACTTCTGGGACATACTGTATTGTAGTTCACACTTTTTAATTTCACCCCGCCTCTTCCCCAGTTTACATCACCAACTCGTGTCCGAGTTTTTTATTTTATTTTTGCGGGTGGGACAGATATATGATGAGATCTAGATTTAGGGTTTACTTGACATCTCTGTAAAAGTATTGCACAGTGACAATCCGGACCGCAGCACTATGACGGAGGTTGGCGCTAATGACCTAGCTAACAACGCGCTATAAAGCCGTGAAACCCCCTTACTGAGGAGATTTCACTCCTCTTATGGAGAAAAACTTACATTGACTATTCGTGGGGCGTAGCCGACAACTTTTAATTTCAATCATATTTGTACTTTAATTTTCAGTTCCGCCCTCTCAAGTCACCAACTGAAATGCCTGAGCCCCCCCCCCCTCCCAATTCGCCCTAGCAAATTGTGCCACCGATAACTTTGTCATTACTAGCTTGGTAAGTACACCACCGGACCATTTTTACGATACTTTACGGCATTACTGTGGTGTTATTTACAGGGCAGCATTATTGTGTAAGGCATTAATGCTCGCGGCATTTTTTCACGTCAGCTCTTTTTCTAAACAAGATTTTTTAATTGCGGTGTTATTCCAGCGGCGTATTGTTGTAGGGCGTTTTCACGTGGAACCGTTAATACGGGGCAAAGTAGTAAAACAGGAAAATAGTAAGATTAACCTTGAGATTATCTCGGTATGGAACGGGAAAATACAGATTATCTTATACATTCTACAGTCGACATGCGCACGAATGCATTTCCAAGGCGCTTCTGCTGCTGAATGCACAGGGGTGGGATGAGGCTAGGGATGGGTCGGTTTCATTTTTTTGATTTCGGTTCCGGTTTCGGTTTTCACGCCCAAAAAACCTCGGTTTCGGTTTCGGTATCGGTTTTTGCCGCCATCCACCCCAACCAGATTTTCCTAATTTATTTTCTTGCAACAGTTGTATTAGTAGCTTCAACTTACTCCTGCTTTCACTTACAGCAGCGTTATAGACCGTGGGTATAGCTGTGGCACCATTTTCCTCTACTATTTTCGTTTTAATAGCTAGGAGCTTTGCTGTCATTTATACGTAGAAAATGATAATTATTAAAAAAATGTAAAACAAAAAAATAATTTTTTTGACTTTCGAACACCGTACGAAAAACCGACACAAAATCCGAATCGGTTTCGGTGTCGGTTTTCAGTAAAAACCGAAAATTCGGTTTTGGTTTCGGTTACCGACCCATCCCTAGATGAGGCCAGGAGTGAACCAGACCTTCGACATTCACCATTCGGCCACTTGATGTACGAATGGTTCCTTGAATCATAACTACTTCATCAAAATTACGGTATGACAAAGCTTTCAAGCAAGGTTATTGAAAACTGGGTTCGTAGGCTAAAGCGATGACAGTTTTCTATTAAGTGTTAATTATACCCCACCCCCCAATATTGTTCTAGTGGTATACTGTCACCAACAGTGCAGTAGTGTACAGTTTCAAACCAGTTTGTCACCAGCCTTTGACAAAAAAAAATGTGAAACTTCCCTGTCGCTCTGTAATACATCCACTCAAGATACAGCAACAGTAAAGGGAGCATAACAGAGCAGTTGTGCAATTTGCATAATTAAGCTTGCAAGTAATAAGTAAAAGTGCAGATTGGTAAACAAAATAGCCCAAGGCAGGAGAAATGTGCTTGTGTGGTGAAAACTACAAACGCATTAGAGGAATGGTTTATTTGGTCACCCATCTAGCTATTCAATCCCTGGAGACAATCCACAGTATGATTGCTCATCAGACCCATCCCACATACAAGTTAGTCAAACCAAGCAATGCAAGAAGATGGACAAATGGGAATTGTAGAATTAGCGTCCTTTTTAACTGCTAAGGTTATCTCGGGACAGAATGAACAGTTTTGCTAGGAAATACCAAAGATCATTTACATGCCACAATCGGCACAAGAACGAGTGCATGCATTTTCAGGGAAGAATAAGATGATCAGCAAACACATTTACGGCCATTTGTTTTGGTTGGGAATTTTTGGGATGACCGGTGAACAAGGGCTGAAGTGGGGATATTGGGGCTTAAGCCCCCCCCCCCCCAAGGCTGGTTGCACTTTTTACTCAGACACAAATGTTTGTAAAAAATGCTGTGAGCATTAAAATGTTAAATGTATGCTTTCCTTTACAACATGACAAGGGATGGAGAGGCGGCTTCCTCCCAGTGAATACGTCGTGTGAATTCGTGAAGTTGAATGACTTTTTTGTCCTTTTGCTTAATAATTTTACCCTTTCTGAGGTTTTCACAAGTCACCCCTTTTTGCCATTCTGTGGGCACTCTTGCTGGTGAAGGTATGACCAGGACACTTGCCCTGGAAGCAACTACCCAGGAAGGAAACCAAATTTCCATTCCTCAATAAGCATAAGACATTCTGATGACCAATTCAACCATGCAACTAACGGGCAACCTTACAAGAATCATAAGATTAGGGTTAGCAACAGTGATACAGGGGTGACAGAACAAGTTACTGCTTGATCAAAGTCATGTGAATGCCTATAGCAGGGTACAGCAATGTCCTACGAGCCCCATCAATTCGAAGGAAGGAAAACAAAAAAGCATGAGAAACGAGTTCTACAATAAGGGAAAGGGGGACAACTGCAATGTACAATCTGGGGGGCAACTATAATGTACAATCTAAGTTAAAACGGACAGCATCGTTTTGATACCCAAGCCCCAGAACGTTACAAAGCAAGTGATGACAACAATAGCAGCAGCAACAAGATATTGTTATGTTCATAAGAATTGTTACAAGGAGCAAAAATGACAAATAAAGCAAATTAAAATTGCTAACCCCGTTTTAAACTGTCCCTAAGTAGGGTTGAAACGTACCCATAATGGGAAAGGGAATAAAATTCCCGAATACATTTGGGGAGGGGTTTGAAATCCTCTGACAGTATATTGAAAGAAAGGGTAACCCATTTAAGCCAAGTTACAATAATAAGTAACCTTGTTAGTAAGGATGTTGTGTGATACTGCAAAGAAACGAGCATCCGATGTAGCCACAGTTGGAGACAAGCTATACAGTACCTACAGGTATAAAGCGCTATATTAAGAAGACGACTAGAATTCCAAGTACTATTCACAAAGAAATGATGCCCACGTTTGTTACCATGCTTGAGACAGAAATCTGGAATTATCAGCAAGGTTAACTTCTGAAGTCAAATCACCATCTACTGCAGATAGGTACACTCAGATTACTTAAGTGTGCGGTTATGGCGTTGCAGCGGCGACTGCTATGACGGGACGTGCTTATAGCACCCACTGACATCTGGTTGAACTCTTGCGGTCATCTTGCGTTACTTTTGGTTCCTAAGATCGACTTTTATATTTAAACATAGCTTTTCTACTGGCCCGGTGAAGGAATAAAGAGTCAAAGCCTGGGCTTTAAAATAAAATAAGTCTACTACTGCTGCCACCACGGTGGGGCTTAAGTTAATGGAGTTTAAAGTACAAAAATATTCTGACTTTTAACTCTAGCTACCAATCGAAAAGGACTCCGAAGTCAAATCCTCTTGGTTTAATAAGACATAAGTTTAAAACATTTACAAGTTTCAAGTTAAAAAAATTATTTTGAGTTTACAAAACTACCATTTTCAGCAAATGAAAGCAACTCTTACGCGAGTTTACATAATTTTGAATAAAAATAGTTGGTTGTTCAACAAAGAACTCTGTTTAACCTAATTGCAAACAGTCGTTACATGGAAAGTATCTTGCGGATTACGTAATCTTTCACATTCCAATCTATTAAATAGCAACCAGGGTTCTACCATAGAAGGTCTAACTGCCTCAGTTTTAACTATAAATAGGATTCAGAGAATCACATTTAAATTAACATGCTTGGAAGACAGTGTTTAATGCCGATCTGTAGACCAGAATGGTGGAACCACCGAGTCCTTGCTTGAAGAGGTCGGAGAGGAAGTTGAGATGGTGAGCTAGGGACGGATTGATTGGATCGACTTGCCGTCGCAAACACCAATGAAGCCATCGTCGCCAGTGGCTATCATAAATCTTGTTGGTTGATGATCGCATTGCCTTGGAAGCAATGCGGTCGGCCTGTCTCTGAAGGAACGTACGTCTGACGCTTCCATCAGTCGGACGATGTAGCCACGCGTGTAGTCGGAGTGACTGGGGCTTGTGATGGAGCACTGTTCCTCGTTGTTGTAAGAGTAAATCCGGGGCATCCGAAAGATGGTGAGGTGAGTCTATCAGGAGGCTAAGCAGAAGGGGAAACCAAGCTGCCGATGGCCAGTTTGGGGCGATGAGGATGAAGAGGCCCAGGGACCGGGAGATCTTGCAAAATGTAGGGGAGGGTAATTTCGGTGGAGGGAAGAAGCATCCGAAGAGATGACTCCAGTCCAATGCCAGGGCATCCACGGCCCAGGCTTGACTGTCGGGAACCGGGCTGACGAAGTGGGGAAGTTTGGACCTAGTGGCAAAAAGGTCGAGGAATGGTCATCCCCAAAGAAGGAAGAGACACGTGCAGGTGGATGTTTTGAGGAACCATTCGCTCGTCGGAGGAGAGCGTCGTGACAGGGAGTCCGCAATCACGTTGCCACTGCCTGGGATGTGCAGTGATAATACTCAATCTTTACAGCAAAGCTGGTTAAAGACGGTTTTTGTTGCCTAACCGAAAATATACATTACCTATTTTATATGCACTCTCTCAGGTTTCAGTGCTTCTTCCAGAGGAAAAAAAGATGAAAGTTGGCTTCCCTGCCCGTCTCGTAGTTATTCCACTGCGCCTGTGCGGACGTAGTCCTCCCTATATAAACGCCAGCAGGCATTCATTCCTCATCTCTCGTCATAATACTCTCAATCGTCACCAAGGTAACTCGAGAGGGTTTGGAAAACAGGTAATGTATATTTTCGGTTAGGCAACAAAAACCGTCTTTAACCAGCTTTGCTGTAAAGATTGAGTATTATCACTGCATATGCACTCAACAGACTTCGTCACCGGAGGCGGGCCTTGGTGACAGGTCCTCTGGCTACCCTGAAGTCAACTTGACTCAATGAACCTGAAGGCAACCGGTGTGGAGAGATGAAAGATGTTCCTGTAGGACTTGAAAGGTGTGTTGTGTAAAAAGGTTGGTGTAGATGCATCGGAGGTATTGGTTGCGAATGGAACCGGCTGGAAGCGGAGGAGTACACCGGAGGAGGTGGTTGCAGGCAGGTTCCAAAGTAAAGGAGAAACAGCCGCCGTAAGTTTAGGTGACTGGAATCCTTAGGGATAGTTGAAGCGACAAGGTCATAGCAAAAGTAAGTTAACATTATCAAATTATACCGAAGATGGCAATAAAAACCATTTTAACCTAGCTTAGTACTCAGAAAGACGGTAGACTCGGATCGGAGGGGAACCGAGGTTGTGTAGGTGGTCTGTCAGAGTGTTGTTACGTTCCGAGGTATCCCTGCTGGAAAAAAGGAGCAGCTGTATGGCCTGGCGATATGCCGGAAGAAGGGCCAGAGGGAAGACCGAAGGTAGGTCCGCGAGGATGGGGACGGATCGGACTGTAGATGACTACGACGGGAAAGGTGCCCTAGCGCAGTTGTTTGTAAGGGGTGTCCCGGAACTGGGTTGGGACGACGTGGTCCTTGGGAGCACCTTCGAGAAGGCTATAGATGTAAAGGTGTCAACACAAGGTCTTTAAGAACGTGTGAGTTGAGTCTAACAGAAAAGGAGGACCAAGGGTTACAGTAACTGCTGGTCATTTTAAATTCTTCTTTTTGTGCATGTCTTCTTTCTGTAGTGCCTTGGTTTGAAAACCAATGGAGGACGGAATGGACGGTAATTTCGGATGAGGAACGAAAGACGCAGATCGAAGAGGAAAGGACCATCATCCTCTAATGTAGAGTGGACCGTAAAGCGAATGCTTCGCTGGAAAAAAGGTTCATATCAAAAGGAGGCTGTTGCGGAGGCGGAGGGCCGAGGGCCGAGGGCGGAAGGTGTTTTGTAGAAAACGAAGCCACACTTCCATGGACAAGGTCGAGTTCCATATCACGTTGAATGGTAGATTGAATCGTGTAGTTGCGGAGGCGGTCAATTTGACAGCAATTTTTCCGGGTCTTAGGGTGAGGGTAGCGGCAGGTGTAACATTTCGTAGTGTGTGAGAGGTCCCTGGATGGGGAACGTAGGTGTTGTACCGGAGGCCAGATACAAGGAAGCAGGGACGGGAGCGTAGGAACCGGAATGGGATTTATTGTTTTAGCGAATCCAAAAGAAAAACGAGAGGCAAGAAACAATCCAAAGGAAGAATGGTGGAAAGATTTGGTCAACCCGGGTAGGGTGGATAAGAGCCATCCTCGGCGGAAGGAATGGACGAGGTTTTCATTGGTCCTTTGCGAAGGAGCTGAAGGCGGAAGGTAGCAAAAGGTAGAAGCAGAGGAGGTCGTCCGTCCGTGGAACGGCGGTATGCGGAATGAAAACATAGAATTGTGGGGAGTGCTCAGAATGACCACTCGCGGTGATCGCTTCAGGAGAAATGACCTGAAAGGAGGTTGAGTAGGAGGATGCGCAGATGGCGGTGGCGTGGAGGGATATCAAGCCCTTATTATAAAAGTACGGTAAGCATCGCTGGAAGCGGAGGGATGCGGAGGCCGACAGTAGGTAGTGAAATGGACAGGAGCCAAGGAGGCTGCAGTGTGTAGTAGGTGGCATGTCGGTAGTTGGCGGGTATCGTTAGGTAGAGGATCAGTGCAGAGTCCTTCACAGTGTGTTGGCTGCAATGTTGAGGACGTCCGTCTGGGATGCGGTACACAAACCGAGGCGGATGATGTGGTCATTGTGGATTTTTTTCTTTTTGAAAAAATTAAGGCTCTTGGACAGTTTGCCGTGAGGAACAATCGTTCCTGATGCTTCGCCATCCATGGAATGGGGACGGATGAGGACGTCAGTAATTCCACTGTGGTGAGGAACGTGGGACTGCTGTTCTTAGAGGGAACAAGTCTCCCCCCCCCCTTTTCCTCCCGCGAGCAGGGGATCGAGGGGCAGCATGAGACGGAAGACAGAAGGCGGAAGGCAGAAGGTGTTCTGCAGGAAACGCAGCCACACTTCCATGGACGAGGCCGAGTTCCATATCATGTTGAGGAATGGTAGGTTGAACCGTGCAGGTGGAATTCTTTAGGGAGCAGCGTGGAGGAGAGCTGCACAGGCCGATGGTAGA
>JAHWFP010249787.1:0-13244 GCA_023313725.1 Lithobius niger
CGCTATGCAAGTGATCTGGGGGCGAACTGGGTAGCTGGTTCGAATCCGGGTCATGCCACTCCGACGAAACGTAAGTGCATAAAGGTGGCTTACTGAACTACGTTATTTCTTGTGTATGATTTTCGCTGTTGGCTTAATTTCCAATTTTCCTTAGTATTATTTCCAGCGATTTATGTCTATTTATAACACTCATCTGTATCGCACACGAAAATGCAGCCAGTGTAACCGTAAAAAGTCTGGTTGCATCCATCCTTTTGTCCGGAAAAAGTGCAAGCTTTCATATAAACTATCTCTGAAAAAAAAAACCAAGTTTCCACGCTTTATTTTTTATTTGGAGTTGTTTGGACACCCTTTAAAAAAGTGACTCCTACTGTAATGCAACCCCTAAAATTAGTATATAAGGGGTTCCATTGTTTTTCCCCCGATTTCTCTACGTATTGCACCTTCAGATGTAACAGTTTTTATTTCCTCTTCATCGAAAATTTTTGTCGCACATCCTCTGAAGAGTATTGTTAAGAGTAACAACACTGACAATAAGGTTTAGCCTAGGATATCTATATCTATGTTGAACTCTCAACTAGAACTCATAACGCTGTCAAAGATGAGCATTTTTTAAATCTGGAATCTAGATCGACTAATCAAGGCTTGTGTACAGCCCAAAAATTTTGAAATTAGACCCAGCAAAATTCGGGATCCACAGAGGAGACAAATAGACGACTTCTTGTTATTTTTCTTTTTGTTGTTGTTAGTCAGCGGATGTACCTTTCGTCTGTTCTCTCTACAGATCAAAGCACACACCTAAATCATGGGAGTAGGGTCAAATCGTCGCTTCCTAGGTGGGAATATGCCTTTTCAAGATTATTTTATTTTAACTGAAATAGTTATTCAGAAAAAAGCCATCACGTGCTAACAGAAACAATGCTATTTCGCTGATTAAAAAATGCTTACTCTAACCAAATCCTTCCAACATACAATTACTTCGGTGTAGTTCATTCTTGGATAATGTTTGGTACACTCCCAAATCCTACTTGTTAAATGTTAATGCATGTAGATACTAATACGTATTGGTACCAAAGGTAGCATTATGTGCAGAATCAGTTTCTAATGTTCTGAGTAGGAATGGCGCCCCACATTTAGTGTAGATAAGAATACAATCTACGACTGAATGTACTGTGTTTCTAACATACATCTGCCTCTGGGAAAAGTACAACGTCTTTCAGATTTTGCGTTTAAATGAGCCAGCGATTAGTTGATTTCCATCGTCACGGTTAATCTGTAATGACCGTCATTTTGAAATCAGGGTGCCATTTTGAAATTATTTTTATTATCATCATATTTCCTTACAATTTAGAATGAAGACAAAATAGTTGATACCAAGTGAAACAGTGTGAATGTCTGATCATCACTAGTGACCACTATCTGGAAATCAGGCGGTCATTTGGTGCTTTTAATCGTCCGATTGCCTTCAAATTAAGAACACAGAAGATGTAGTTGGTACCACTTGAGACAATGAATATGCCATCGTCAATAGTAATCTATAACAGCCGCCATATTGAAATCAGCAGCCATTCTAAAATTATGCTTTATTATCGTCCGATTTCTGTTAAATTTAGAACTTAGACGATATAGTTATGAAACAATAGATTGTTCCATCGTACCTAGTAATATCTAATGGCCGTCATCGTGAAAAAAGTGAGAACCAAAAACATTTTTCAACAAAAAATAAAGATTTTTTTCCTATCTACCATGAAATCCACCTTGGTAAGCTACACACCTGTTATCCTAGCCTACTCTTTTCTTGCCACAGACGATACTTCAAGCACAAAGGCTTGATAGTCATCAATTTTATAAGAGTCATCAATTTCAGAAAGCAACCTAACAACTGAAAGCAAAGAAACTGAGCCAAAACTTTCTAGCCTGCACTATAGTCAGATGATAATGACTGCTTCCCTCTAACTCTTCTTTCTTCTACTCTGTAGTCCGGAGGATATATCCCCAAATTAAACGCACTGGCAGGATTGTTGTTTACATCAAATTAAGACTTTTAAGCGTTGTAGGCATTCCCCTGAATTGCTACGAGCCGCCATATTGGAAAATGGCGGCCAAATAGTCTAAAATTGTGCGTTTTCATTGTAAAAGCATGAAACTTGACAGGAATGTTGTTTACATAAAAATAAGAATTTTAAACGTTATAGACATTCTCCTGCACTGCTATGAGCTGCCATGAATACTGTAGTTTTGCTTCCCCAACAATCTAAGACTAACTTAACCGAAACCGAAAGTAACTCGCCGTGAAATCAGGCAACAGCCAGAACGCTTCAAGGAAAGTAAATACATGTTTTATTTTTAATCAAAGTGTTGTTCATAGATTTAAAATATAGTATTTCGTAATACTAAGTTTTACGACAATTGTTATTAATTTATTTTCCACTATTACCGATATTCAAGTACCGTATGTACATTATTACGGTACCTGGGTTGCCTGGATCGCCAAGCTTCTCAGCGGAGGTAGGCGTAACCAGAACAGCTTAACACACTTCGGCAAAAAGCTGATTTCTGTTGCTATGGTAACCAAAGATTAAACATACATCGCTGAGACGTTAAATAACGTGTCACTCGACTTTCAGGTACGTCGTATACGTTTAGAAATTGGTTTCAACCTACCAATTATAGTTCTTTCATACTTTCTTTATGCAGCGTAAGCCACAATACAAAACGAGTCGAACGGTAATTCAAGATGGAGGGATGAGGATGACAGTTTAATCTGATAAAATACCGTGTGGTCGTTTAATCAGTGTTAAGGAGGTGTGATTGGCTGGTGGCTGCCGTTTGTTGGCTTCCCATTGCTTAATTGTTGCTATAAAATTATGAAGGTATATTCACCCTTAATTCACACGGACGTTCCTTTTTTTTTCAATTGGTTGTTGTAGTGATTTTTCGTGTTGTAAGTGCTCTTGCGAGCCTTCTAATAGCCCGAAATGGACATGCTTAGAATTTCCTGAAAGGTGGCGATCTATTCTTTCTATCAATCCTAGCCGAAAATTGTTTCGCTTAGATAGGGACCGTCCTACACCCATTAAAGGTGAAGAGGTAAAGGCATGGCAGTGAAAGAGTATGTTGATTTTCGAATTCAACGGGTCTTGAGAGCCTTCTAATAGCCCGAAATGAACATTCTTAGAATTTTCTGAAAGTTGGGGATGTATTCTTTCCATTAGTCCTAACCGAAATTATTTAACTTAGGTAGGAATTGTCCTACACTCATTTAAAGGCGAAAAGGTAATGGCGTAGCGGCGAAAGCGAATGATGATTTGCGAATTCAAAATTGCTCTTCCAAGCCTTCTAATATCCTGAAATTGACATGCTTAGGATTTTCTGAAAGGTGGCGATCTATTCTTTCCATCAATCCTAGCCGAAAATTGTTTCACTTAGATAGGGACCTTCCTACACCCGTTTAAATGTGTAGCTGTAATTGGTGTAGCGGCTAGTTTCAATTTCAAAGTGCCATATGCTCATATTTGTATTCTTATCTAAGCTAAACAATTTTGGTTAGGGTTGATGGAAAGAATACATCGCAACCTTTCAGAAAATCTTAAACATGTCCATTTCGGGCTGTTTTTCAGAGTTATGGAATACAAGTAATTTGGGCACCATTTTCCAATATGGCGGCTAATAGCGATTGAGGAGAATGTCTATAACGCTTAAATTCTTAATAATTCTAAGTAAACAACATTCCTGCCAAGTTTCGCACTTTTATGATAAAAATATACAATTTTAGACTATTTGGCCGCCATTTTCCAATATGGCGGCTCATAGCAATCTAGGAGAATGCCTACAACACTTAAAATTCTTAATTTGATGTAAACAACATTCCTGCCAAGTTTCATGCTTTTATGATAAAAATGCACAGTTTTAGGTATATCCTCCGTACTACTGGTTAAGCCTTACAATTAAAAAAAATTTTCCCAACATATTTCAGTTCTTGACCCATTTTACATTCTTACACCCAGAACAAACGAGTCCATTACTTGGCCGCTTTTACACAATCAAAACTCATTTTTATCATTTTGTTCAAATATCATGACAGTAAATGGTGCCGACTTGTCCGCCCGACGTTTTGTCTACCTAACGGCCACTAATTTGTAACTGTTGGTTTCTAACTTTCTAAAGCAGTAAACCTTTGATTTTTGGGGGGTTACAGTGTGTCAACAGCTAGCACAAACGTCTCATAAATCAAAGATCTTGGTTAATTCCTGGCTTTGGCCCACCCAAACCAAAGAGAGGGAAGAGAGGGGCCCCAGAAAGCCACTCGTTCTCACGTTGACTGTGGCTTATAAAAGATCCTTGGCATTTCCTGGTAAACCTTCGTTCAAAGGTAACCTCATGGTTAATTCGGCTATTTCCCTTTTTTCACACATCACTAGTAAAAAGATGGAGCAGCTGCTGTCAGGTGCAAGCAATGGTTCCGAGAAGTAGTCTTTTCCCTTTGCCATCTATAGTTTCCTTGGGCTTGTTGCCTTGAGGTGAAATAGTTATTTAGATATAAGGAAACAGTCAGGCGGACGAGTAGGGCTATCTATAGGTAATAAAATCAAACAAAACATTAAATTAGATGTAAAAAAAACTATGTTTTGTCTTCGTGCAAATAGAACCAGAAATCAATTGAAATAAGCAAGTGAAAATTATGGAAATTGACCTTTAAGCTTTTGTGTGTGCTTTGCGTTTTGGCTATTGGGTGATTTGCTCTGCCTAAGGACTACCAGTTGTTCTGTAAAATATCGACTGGCATGCATCAAACAAGTCAGAAAAGCCTACGTTACAGTTTCATCAATGACCAACAAAAGCAATATTCTTCGAAGATTTACTTTACCGAATTTATTCAGGAATTTGCTCACGTGAAAGGTGTCTTTTTTGCAAAATGCTAGTATTAGCACTTTCAACTGAACCAAATTTCTCTCAATGTTTTGATGAATACAAGTAAAATAAAGATATGAGTAGAATAAGAGGAAAATATGAGCGGTACAAAATTCTACGAAATAATTCTAGAAGGGGGCCCCCTTCCTTCTCATAATTCCATTTCACTTTCAGTTTGGAGCTGTTAAGGGCAAATGGAAGAGAATTTTGGGAAGGGAAGGGGGCCTCTTCTGGAATTTTGTCCAGGACCCCGAGTATCCTAATCCTGCCCTGAATCAGCTTAGCTTGAGAGAAGTCGGTCTATCCAGCACGACTTAGGGAGTTGCCCATGATCCCTGTCTCAGATTGGAAATTGTATCCTGTAAGTGTGAAATACATACGACTCCTGAGGATGATGCTCGCGATCGACACAATCACCTACGGAAAAGGGTTTTTCAGCGGCCTGGACTCAGGGTGCAACAGGTGCGTAATTAGGATGGAGTGGCTACTCTACTTGAAACCGAAAGGAGAAGATGACATGAAGCCATACGAGGGGCTACCACCAACCTATGCAGATGGATCATCAGAAACTCAACTGAGGGGGTAAGTCAGAAATCCCATAGTAACCCAAGGAAGACACGAGACTATTCTATTCTCGATGCATGACGAACTAGCCATGGACTGCATACTAGGCAGGTTCTCCCACGCAAAGTCTCGTCTGCACACTGACTACACCAATAACATAGGGAACTTTGACGGTGTGCATCACGTTCCCTTTGATGGCTCATGCAGAAGATCTGAGGACGCCGATAAAGAACACAATGTTGTTTATCCATGGAAATGATGATGACATGAAGCTAAACCAAATGACAGAGTGCAGTTCTCTGAACTGGAGAGATTTCTCAAGGCTTCATCTTCCCAGGGAAACCGAGGTTCATGAAGGGATGTGAGTATCACATTACCTTCCACGGAAACGTTAACCACGTCCCACAGCGTGCCTACACGGCTGCACCAGATGTGAAATGCGGACTAGGGAAGATGATCGACGAGCTAGAAGCCAGTGGGAGAATCGAAAGGACAATGAGTGACTGGGGTTCACCATTCTTCCTCAAGTGGCAAAAGAACGATGGCGGCTTCAGGAAAGTGGTTGACTACCGTGAATTCAACAAGCAGATTAAGGTGAACAATTATCCAATGCAAAGGGTGGACAAGAATCCTAGGGGACTTGGTAAACTGTGTGTGTCTTGTACATCGTTGATATCGTCATCGCAACTAGGACGTGACAAGAACACTGCTGGCTCTCAAGCAACTCTTCACCAGGGTTCAGAATGCAGGATTCACTTTGAAGAGAAATAAATGACACTTTGTAGTGTCAGAAGTAAAGAACTTGGGTCTTCAAGTCACCTCCAGGGTCCACCTAGCAAGAGATCACGTGGCAGTGATTAGAGACTACCCTGCTCCCACCACCAAGAGGAAGATTCAACAATACCTGAGCATGTCCTATTTTTATAGGAAGTTTCTCAAGAACTTTGTGAAGATGGCAAAACTCCTTTACGAGCTCACAAAGAAGAATGCACTCTTGAAATGGAGACCACAACATCAAGCAGCTTTCAATGCCCTGAAACAGAAGTTCCTCACCGCCGGAATTCTCTCAATACCAGACTTCAACCAGCCCTTTTGCAGTGAGTTGGAAGAGTCCATTGAAGGTCTCCGAGCAGTCCTGACACAGAAGATCAATGGAGAAACGACGACTATCAAGTTTTCAGCAGGGGTCTGAAGGACAGACAGAAAAAGTACACGCGTTCGAAATGGAAGCACTGGCAGCAGTGGAAGCGGTGGCGTACTGGCAAACCTACGTGGGTAACACCAGTTAAAGTGTATCCTCTACAAGCAGCACTTGTCAACTAGAACTGCTTGCTTGGCCATCCACCTACAAATGTTCGACTTTGATGTGGTGCACCACCCAGAAAAGCAGTCATGGACACCCTGTCAAGAAACCCAGCCACCACAGGAAGTCTCGCTCAAGGCAGGAAGGGAGATGACCACATAGAACAACAGAGGGACAATCCTGTCAACCGCACCTATGACATGCTATACCTCCACCAACAAGAACTGGTAGACATTACAGACAAAGCCCAACTTCTGAGAGAGCAGATGAAGGATCTCCTCATCAAGAAGGTTGCAGACACTCTACAGCACCCCGTGAGAGAAGATGGCAAAACTAGCTTCAAATAAGTAAACTAAAATCTTGAGGGCCTACACTACGGATGAAGATGGAAGAGTATACCACAAGGACCCCCTAGCTCTGGAGAGAGATCCAAAACAATCCTGGAAGTCAAACGACTGCCACAACCACCAGCAAGCAGGTCACCTGGGAGACCATGACCACGCAATACCTGAGAGCAATAGCTCACTGGCCCGACATGTTCACAGACTGCAAACACTACATCTGTTCTTGTCACACCTGACAGCTCGCCAAGTATGCAGACCAAGAGGGCTGGGGACATGCAACCAGTCATCCCGGACCACGTTCACCAAATGTTAGGAGTCGATTTCATGGAGCCCCTCCCTGAAACAACGCACCGCCACAAGTACATGCTCACCATGGCAGACTACGTTTCTAAATACGTTGGCTCGCCCTGACCAAAAATGCAAAAGGCAAGACAAAGGATCAAAGGCATCAAACAGGTGTTTACCACACTTGGGCCACAGCAGATCCTAGTGTTAGACAATGGACCGACATTCATTGCCAAACTATTTGAGAAACTGCTAGTTATTTCCAGGATAAAACACCACAGGATGACGTCGTACCATACTGAGAGGGTGAACCATACACTCAAAGGACGTCGGAGAGCTTTCGTTCACGACCACCACGAGGGCTGGGAACCAGTTCTACCAGCGCTTCAGTGGATGATGTGCATGGGACCTCACATAAGTACGGGGGAAATGCCACACTTCCTATGTGCCACTCCCCAACAATCTGCAAATAGGCCCTGATATACTGGTCAACATGAGTAGTCAGGATAATAGATGTTTTTTTATGGTCTGTGTTGGCTAGTGTTCATCCTGTTCCATCTTCACACCCTTTTGAACAGTCCTTAAAATAAACTCCTGAAGTTTGGCATTTCCCCCTACTCATATATGAGCATTTGTTTTGCATGTTTTTCGGGGTGGGGGGTGGGGTGGTTATGTGGTGATGAGTTGCTGGTGGAGCATTTTCTCTCTCTTCCCCTGTGTGTTTTTGTGGACGTATCTTTTCTGTGGAGGGGGCTGTTCGATCGTGCTGCTTTCTAGTAGAGCTTTTTTCATAGTAGCAAACAATTATGATAGAACCGTATGTATCGAAAACCGTACCTTATTTAGAAATTATGAAGAAGCACAATTTTCCTTAATATTGGCAGCTCGGTAGGTGGAATGCTCGGTGATCGATACAAACCCAGGAAAGAGTTCTAGTTCAGTGAGCGGTGAGTTTAAAAGGCGCTGATAATACCATAAGGCTTTATAACAGTCATGGTTGCCAAGTATGAGGTAGTTTCAAGGCTCCAGTGCAAGAAATGCAAAGTTGAGTTCTTCTCACGAAAAGAGATGGAAAATCATCTGCATAAGCTTTGCATGGTAAACTTGTCATGATTGAAGTGAATTTCTTACTTCATACGTGGATTGACCAAGGTTAACAATTTAGATAATCATGTAATTGTAATACTCTTGGTCTTGATTTTGACCTTTGTATGGCACATACAAGGTATTATTAAAAGTATTATTAATTATTTTAAACAAATTAAATTATTTTTATATTATGATTTTAAATCTAATAATTTTATTCCAAAAACAAAAATTGTGGAATGTTAATTATTGAGCTGTATAAACTTTTTGTTAGATATTTCCAGCTTATAGATTGAGAATCTTTTTCTTATACGAATTCGTTTTTATCCTTATTATATTCAGTAGGGTTTAACAATTTTAATATTGCTCAGTTGTTACCCAATACACGTTTTAAAAAATTGTACATGTTTGTTTTATTTCAAGTAATCTTTTAAATGTGGCCCTAACTTAATTGTGTCATGTAAATGAACAGACAAACACATCAAACTTTTCCACACTTTCCTTATCAACAATGCCAATAGCCTAAAGGGCCTTTCTTCCTTCTTAAACCCCATTCCGTCGCATAAAGCCCGACAAAAACATTAAAATGCCATCTTCCTTCTCTCTGAACGGTTGATAAAGCTTTAACATATAATTTTCCCCCTGCATTTCAGGTTCTGTCTTAACTTTTAATTGCTGTTCCTTAAGAGCCAATTCCCTCATCTGAATTTCTTCATTGTACTGCTAAGCATCACTGCTAATTTGCACTTCATGCACCAAACTGTCCCTAGCCAATGCGTCTTTTCTATCGGCTAAAGCTTCCTCTCTCTCAAGCTTTTTAACTAAAGCCTCATCTCACACACTCACACTCAAACTGTAGTGAGCTTCTTCCTGTTCTAACTTTATTTTCACTAAGGCTTCTTCCCTTTCTTTTTCAATAGCTAACTTTCCCACTCCAAGGCTGCCTCCTCTAGCCAATTCGCCCTTTCAAAGCTACTTCATTAGCCATTCTCTCCCGTCCTAATGCTGCTTCCCTTGCCACCCTCTCTTGTTCAGCCTCTTTCCCACTTCACATCCTCAACTACCGTAACGGCTTCTTCCAAATCATAATGTAAAAGAGTTCCCGCTTTCAATCCAGTCTTTAACACCCTAACAATTTTACTTGGAACTCCAACTCTTCACAAATTGTCTTCAACTCCGCTACCATTTTGAACCCAATGAAGTCCTTCCCTCTGTTTCCCTTTCAAACAACGCAAGAAACACAAAACCACAATACGCAACTTTACCAGCAATAAAAAACAACTTTTTACCGCATACTCTCTATTACCGGAGTGTAGCAAAGTTTACTTTACCACCCATTGTCGTGTTGTGAAGCACCGCCGAATTAGTTACTCACATCAGCCGCCCATGTGTGGATCGATTGAAACAGCAATGTCTTTTGCTCACAATGATGTGTCATCTTCTTTCCGGACTTCATCAAAATTGCCCACCAGCTGCTTTATGTTCCTTCGCTACCTGTTCCAGTACGCGAGTTTCGATTAACCTGGTAGCTAAGCTCTACTTGTCTGAACCATTTTCTCCCCCACGCTGGTTCTTGCTCGCACTTGTTATTCTACTTGTGTACGTCAATCGCTCCCACTCTTACACTTTCTCTCCAGAAACAGCTGAATGAACTGCGACTAGGCCACATTTTACGCTAGTCGATCGTCACGCCAGTAGTAAAACTACTGAAATCATCTTACGTAGAGGACCAAAACTCGTGAGTTAGAAGACCATCTCCTACCACCGTTATGAATTCAACCTATTTATAATGTGCCATTCGCTACCACCCCTATAAATTCAGAGCTTCATCATGGAGATGTATTGCAAGATGGTTTTACAACATATTTACATTTATGTAATTACAAACTCTTGCCTGTCGAACGAACTGAATTTGCAATGCAACGGCTATGTAGTGTGACAACTGCCTCCATTGACTGTCTTCGCACGAGTCTCTTCTTGGCTCCAAACCAGTCCTTTTTATAAGGCTCTTCCTGCCAAACTGGGCGCCAAACCAGTTCTTTTTATATGCTCTTCCTGCCAAACTGGGCGCCAAACCAATCCTTTTTATAAGGCTGTTCCTGCCAAACTGGGTGCCAAACCAGTTCTTTTTATAAGGCTCTTCCTGCCAAACTGGGCGGTCGAGCAAACAGTCCAATTAGCCTAACTAGACAGTTACTTTGAAGGTGATGGTATCACACATCATTTTATGAAGAAGATTGAGGGGCTTTGGGCGTATTGCAGGTGGAAGGAATAGAAATTTAATTTAAATTTATATTTATGTTCAGTTTAAGGACTACCATATTCGTTAGTGCTCCTAAAAAACCTGGGTGCAATAATGACTCAGCTAAGTCAAGCTTTTGGTGTGAGGTATACTGCTGTTCTTTGCTGGCTTTTTCATATTTTTACTTTAAGTAGGCTACGGATCATATTCTACTAAATGAACACGTACGTTGTTGTTTTGGGTTTTAAAGCTTACGAAACAATTGAAACATTGTAAATGGTTTTTGTTTATAAGACGATGTATCATTTAATTTTTATGTGTAATGAAACTGCAGGCTATGCTATAGTTTTAAATGTATTAATATGCGATTTCAACATGGTACCACCGCACACAAGAGTAAAATTCTCTACATATCACCTTCAATGGCAGAAGGCTGCTAGGGTCGTGTCAGTGCACGTAGCTTCATACCGAATTTTCGAAGGGCCTCTTACCACAACGATATCTCATACTCATGCCAAGATGTTTTTGTTTGTACCTAACAAATCAGTTTGGGAACTGGGATGGACAATTCCATTTCCTTGACGTCAGATGTAGTTTGGAAACTATCGGCTTTTACCTTGTTCGTTATGAATGGAAGAGAAAAAAAGTCCATCACGTTTAAAATTCTTCCATGTTTGAAATTCTTATTTCTATGTTAGCAGTCGCCACAAAAGCTATAAAGGTGATTAACATTAATGTCAAGTAAATCCCACCAAGTAATAGTTCGAAAGTTAAATGAAATATCATCTACATACTGATATAAACATCGTATACCAATGGTCGTTCAAATGGCAGTTGCCCCTTTTGCAATTTAAAAGCTATGTTTTGCTAAGCTATGCTGTGCTGTAGGTGGAACCCATTTACAAGTTGTTGACTGAGGTCGTGACCTGGGAATCTGGTTCGCCAAGGACTTATCGTTTTCTACGCACTGCACGAAGACTGCAGCTACAGCCTATCGCAGACTGTTACTAATTAGGAAATACTTTGGAGTCACTAGCATTGAGATACGGGTCTGGACTTTTAAGGTCTTTGTGAGACCTCTTTTGGAATACGCGAGCCTGGTTTGGTCCCCCTCACCTACTGGGTTATATTGTTCACTTTGAGGCGGTGCAGTGCACCTCCACCAGAAGCCTGCCTGGTTTCAAGACTCTTCAATCCAGTTCTTACCTTCGTATGGCCAGATTGGAACCATCAGAGCTATGTAGGGTTGGGCAGATCTCATAATGACTTAAGAGTTTCCATGGATTACTACCGATCGATCAACCCTTTTTCGAGCAGGCTCCCCTTTCGTCCACCAGAGGCCATTCCCTGAAGCTGCGTGACGAGTTCGCCCACCTGAACTGTAGGAAATCATTCTTTGTCGTGCGAGTGATCCCAATTTGGAACTCACTCCCTGAGGAGACCGTATCTGCCACCCAATCTTAATCTTCAAGAGAAAGCTACTTAGCTGAGACCTCACTAAATTCCTTAAAAGGACTTAAAGTCCTACTTTTTAAAAAATCCCTTTTCCATAATACGAATTCACTTTTTCTCTTTTCCTCGTGATGCTGGGAACGTATCAGTGGCCTGCCATTCTGTAACCCCACTCCCACATCTGCTGAGAGTAAACCTATTATTATTATTATTATTACTCTACCTTAAAAAGGGAACTGAAGAAATGGATTGTTCACCAATGATGTTGTAAATATTTATAATCATATTTTTGTTTTCACTTTACGTTTGTGTTAATGTATGCTTTGTAATTAGAATACCATATTGATACACATTGTTATATAGGCAGTTATTTATTTATTAGAACCATAATTCTATAATTTCGTTTTTTTTATACATTCGAATTCACACCTTGTTTCAAATGACTTAATTGTACCTCATACACAAGCACATTTTATTGTGCTTCATGGGGTACTTTTGTAACACAGTAAATTTAAAAAAAAAATTATACATTAAAATTGCTTACTGATCAATTATTGGTGATTTCATATAACATTTGAAAATAAATGCAGATGCAAGCCTATTTACGTGCATTTTGAACTTATATGTCAGACTAGCTGAGCGGGGAATCGAACGCACGACCATTGAAACCAAAGACCGACGTCCTACAGCTGAGCCACATTGTCACATACATAAGGAAACGTCCATAGGTAGCATTTAGCACGTGCAATTTTTTTTTAACGTTTGAAGTCTTAGTCAGCGAGATTAACTTGGCGAAAGAGCGCAGCGTTTCATATCAATGGTAGAAATGTTTGGCTGGAATCGTTAACAAATTTTGTTTTGGGGTTGATATCACATATATTTCGTCCAAACTGATAAGATTCTTTTTCTTTTCTTAGCACTTACAAGATGGAAAAGCCAATCCAGGTTTGTGGTCCCTTTTTTGTGTGGCTTTAGTTCTGTTTTGAGGCAGCAGTTAGGTTTCACGTGGACTTAAAATATCTAAACGAGTGCATTTTTAACTGAATGCTGTTACAAA
>JAHWFP010249787.1:13254-25547 GCA_023313725.1 Lithobius niger
CTTAAAATATCTAAACGAGTGCATTTTTAACTGAATGCTGTTACAAAAGTTTGTAATAGAATTACATGAGCTTAGTCTCTGTTGAGAAGTATACCTAACTCGCATTTGCTGTATTGTCTGAGCTCCCGTAATAAACAAGAAAATGCTTTAACTCTACCTCGAAAATAGTTTGTGGTTGATTGGTAATTATAGGTGTACGTGTGCTTTACTTTTGTCGGGAAGTCCATCGAACTCACCATATTTAGCAGTGGTAAAAGGAACAATTAATTCTTCAATCGTGCTGTTGGCGTGCTACGTACTCACGTTTTCGTGTTCATTGTTGCAAAGCAACAGTTATAAAGTAAAAAAGAAAGTTATTGTATTACTGAAACAAAATGCTAAAAGTACATCTGTGTAGCTTGATAACAATGCCAAAAGCTAGATGGCCCTTGGGGTACAGGAGTATCCCTTTTTGAATTAAATTTTTTTTTCAAATTCCACGTGTACCCTAAGGCGGTCGTGGGATTCATTTAACTGGCAGCCGACCATGTCTAACCATTGGGCTATGCTTGTTTACATAGTTCGGGGTCCATGGGATAACACCCAACCTTACCTTCACTTAATTTTTTCTTCTTCCGGTCGTTGGCATGCTCGTAATAAAACCTAGCACCGCGAACATGTAGGGGTCTGTGGAAACCCCAAACAACGTGAGAAAGACCAGCCTAGTGGTCATAGTGATCAGTTTCCAGCCAAATGAACTCCAGATCGAATCCAACAACCGGCAGTCGGCCGTTTTTAACCACTGGGCTATGCTTGTTCACATAGTACGGGGTCACTGGGAACAACTCCCAACCTTTACAGCATGCTGAAGGACTTATTTTTTTTTCTTCCGGTCGGTGGCATGCTCGTAACAAAACCCAACTAGCACAGCAAACACTGAGGGGTCTGTGGTAACCCCAACCAATATGAGCAAGCTCAGCCTAGTGGTCAGAGTGATCAGCTTACAGCCAAGTGAATGCCGGATTGAATCCAACAACGCCCATGATACACATGGGACCTGACAAGAGAAGTTAAAAGCTAAAAAAAAAGCCGTTGATGATACAAATAAAGGAAACAGTAGTACAGCAGCGGAGATCATTCAAAGTACACAAGATTCGATAAGCCTGTATTAGGGATAGCGCAGCAGTGGAAATCACGTATTAAAAGGTAGGCCTTTTAATACGGACCATTTTAATAGGCCATTCGGTAGGCCTTTAATTACGGACTATTTCATTGAGATGACGTTACTGGTACTCGAACTTATAAACTCCAGACTACACTTCTGAGACTAGGATAACAAAATATTACCTCAATGAAATATTAATATTCTAAGCTTTATGAAGGTGCATCACTGTTGGTTTAATAAAGCCTACATTATTGTCACAGATACTCTAGAAGCAGCTTAGATTCGAACCAATGTGGCATCATCGTTGAGCACCTGGAGGGGATCCAGGTTGGTGTTGACGTACAAATATCTCGGATATGGTCTCTTCATGGTTTGTTTTCCTTTACGCTCCTCGACCCTAAAAATGTGCCACCACTTAATATGGAAATCATAATTCACCGTGATAGGTGACAAGTCTTTTTCCCCCTTTTTTAACTTGCCTTTGTTCTCATCGGTCATTTTGACACAACTATATGGGCCACACTCCGAAGATGGTAGAGTTGGCTCCTTGCATAGTTCATCCCTACACTGAAAGCATTTAAATGCACCTGCAAAAAATGCAAGCAAATTAATTACTTAAGATGCTACGAATTAAGTTTATGAGTCGGTTAGAATACCACCTTTTACAAAGTGTATTCCCCAAAATTGCTAATTGATGATCAAAATATTTTGATGTAGCTAACTGTCACTTAATTTTTAGTAGCCTAAAGTCGTGGAGCAGAATAATAATTATCTTCACGTACAAGCTAAAAGTTCAGCTTTTTCTGTGTCAATACGAACATGATAAGATCTCCCTTTTCGTTTTAACTGTTTATACGACAGACATTCTGCTAAAACTTAAATAAATCTGAAAAAGACATCTACCCTGAGTGGAAATCAGACTCGGGGTGCTTTGTTCCAACATGTAGAACTATGCAGAGTAAGCAAAGGCACCTACTCCTAAGCACTTTACGTGCCACACCCATGACATTAAAAATTGGCAGAATGTCAGAACAGATTTTCCTTCCCTAACCTCCAGATTGAATAATGACATATGCACCAGCAATTATCAGCACACATCAAAATGGAACCAATTGTAAAAACAGCTGCCTTAGAAAGGAATATGTCATAAAACTGTAGTAAGCACCATTACGTGAATATTACTATTCATAAACGTGACTCTTACCATATTAGCGATGTGCAACTCATCCTCTTTATTACATCTGCTTCATTACCATCAATAAGAGTTATATAAACCACGCAGCATGCATTACGAAAAATATTATAGTGAAGGCAATCTTGACAGTTCAATACGTCTTAATGTAAGCAAGGAAGAAAAACCACACCATGGTCTTAGTGACATGCGAACATTTTTTTAACCTTTTTAACAGTCAACAAACTTACAATGGCTTTTTTCTAACGAATGAACAATATTATACGTAGAACTTTTTTACTAATATTGTATAAAATATAGCTTTTTTAACAAACAAAACCATGACCTTTAATAAAAGAAAAAATTACTAGTTTTAGTTTTATGTTTTTTTCCCATTTATATATGCGTAGTCGTATAATTCCATCCCGTTTACCTTTAATTCGTAAACTGATGCTCTTTCAAGTGTGCACCACTTTAACTAAACATAAAAAAGGTGTATGTGCACACAGCAAAACAAAAAATAAACAAAACAATCAAAAACTAAGTGAAAGGGAAGGGGAAAACGTTACACACACCTAACACATAAAGGTGTTACATGTATGCAATTTAGTCACAACACGGCATTTTGTGGAGTCTGTCCTATCCTATTTGCTTAAATGCTCATTTGAAGGTATTTTAAAAATCGTTACAAACTAGAAAACCAACCTATCCGACGGTCTATCTCACATGTTAATAACGTTGTTAAATTGTCTACACAAATTATTTTTTTAGGAATATGAATTTTAACTCAATCGTCATTCAACCCTCACATTCAATTTTACATTAACCATCTACGAGAAAAAAGCGTGATATAAACTTGCATGTCTGACGAAAAAGACATCTTATTCTTAGCATGTGCTCACGTAAAATCTTCAACTTTTAATCTTTCCTTTCAACCTTGTAGTAACGATATTCTTTTATTTTTTGTTATTTCATCTTTAAACATGCTTGTGGTGACATTTCACTTTTGGCGAAAAAGGACCAAAATTACGTAGTTTTATCCTTTTTTTCTCAAGAAGTCATTAAATTCGTAAGATGTGGTGTTGGTATAAAAGGATCCTGTGGCTACAGAGTCAAGCATCGAACCAACCCAGTGCACAACAGCAAGTTTGTACCAGCTCAATTGAAGGTAAGCATATTTTGCACTTTAAAAATATTTTTAAGTATTTAAAAACTATTTTAAATTTGCATAACTAAATGGTAAATTCATATTTACAAAGATATTGTTATTAATTTTAGGTTTCACATTCATCACTTCAATAACCTTTTAATACCATTATGGAATGATAACGACATTTCCTCATTTCCTGTGATTGCATTGCATTTAAGGAGAGAATATTTTGCAAAATATTTTTATATTGCCAAGCAAATTTACTTTACGTACACATCTGGTAATATGGTAAAGGTGAAATCACCTATTTCCCCACATGCACCAGAGCAACTATGATCAAAAATGAATTTAATTCGCTACAGCAGTAAAGGAAAACCTCTTGACATTATAGTTTGTTCCACATTATGTTTTCTGGAAACTGACTGTATGACACCACGTTTCCTTGCACTACGAGTGCAAAAACATGTAGATATAACACTTGTAGACACTACACAGTTGCTGTGAAAGAGTGTACGAGTGGGATATTAAGTGTCTTTTGCACTCGTAGTGGAAGGAAACGTGGTGTCATGCAGTTAGTTTCCTGCAAACATAATGTGGAACAAACTATAGTTATATCAGCTATGCCTGCTGCAGTGCTTTTTCTGTCAGACGAATTAGGGGTTACGATGTACACAACAGACGATACCAAGTACATTACTTTCATTAAAAAAAATGCAATTATACAATTATGCAATTTGAAGTGTTCTGTGACAAACTATCTAAAAGGTATAACTTCATTTCTTGAATATTTCATGAAAAGAAATTTTTTTTCTGTTTTTTTTTGTTCTTAGCGTTATGAAAGCAGTTGTGTTAATCGGTGACGGATATGCATTGGTTGATACATTGGTTGATAGGATTACCGGAGTTCTGAAGAACGTTCCGGAAAACATATTGAAATGGTGGAATTTGTTACGTGTTCAACACCAATAATGGTGTAGAATTAGGAGCATTGTTGTCAAAAGATGAAATGACAACTTTGTCAAATGCAAAAGAAGAAATGTTAATTTGAGTGGAGAATGCTTCCTATGGACTTTATGTGACTTAACTTCTGGTTTAAAAATTATAATGGAAGATAAAATGGTGGAATGAAACGTGATGTCAACCGAGGAATTCTGCAATTCAAGTAACGAAATCATAACAGGGTTCGACTGCAAAGTGTCATATGAACTTTCACACTGCTCTCAAGTCTACTAACATTCTCCTATAGTGTGCTTACATGACGAATTCTATTATTACACAATTCACGTGACGAAGTATGACACATGTCACGAATGTTAATAATACTTCTCTGTATACTCTGCTTACAACAGAGTTCCATATCATTATATTGGAAAACTTTTCAAGTGTTGAAATGGGCTGTGTTAGGAATTTGTCCAAATGTTGTTGGACGTATAAATTCGACAATCGAACCAATGGAAGCGAAACAAAGCAATAAAACTGGCTGACATTTATGCTGAAATTGGATACCGACCTTTTGGAATATCTATCGACTGAAGATAAATTGCATCTTCCATTTCAAGTCATGTTACCAGTACGGCTAAATGGAAACTTGGGTATTGAACATGACATACTCAAAATCCATGGCTCATAGCTAACTGTGAAAATAACTCCTATTAAAATTCAAGATTGAAAAACATGTGTATTTAAAACAAAAGTAACTAACATGAAAAAAAAATTGATGTAGAATAGAAAATGTACGTAACCACTGAGGACTGAATAAACCATTTTTTTTTATCCTTTGGTTTTCTATTGCTTGTATATAGGGTAAACAAAAAGTTTGGTTCATCATAATTATAAGCTATTTAATTGCCTATACGAACTAAACAACTGTTGAACATTGACAGGCAGGGAGTGACTCCAATAATTAAATGGGATGCTGGTTCCCTCCTTCCCCCTCAGAAATTAAGTTTCTAGCTCCAGCCCTAGGAGGAATAGAGGTATGGTTCTAATTGGAGAAATGTGCTGGCAGCAAAATCGTGGCAAACAGTGCAAAGAGTGTGTAAATCGAATTGATGGTGCCCAATCTATGCTCGTTTCAAAACGCCCCCCCCCCCTCCCCGACCACAACTATACCTTCCCTGCATGACACAGAAAGGAGTTCTGGTCTCGTCAGAGGCCAACTAACTGTTGCTACAATTAGGACACTGAAGTGAATAGCATGGTGGTAGCCTGGCAATTATCCCGTCCCCCACAGGCACCTTCCCCAGCTGTTCCTCCCAAACTAAATGCGGCTCACACATAACTGAAATGTCTTTATTCCGTGTTATTTTCTGTGGCCTTTGTTACCGCTGCCTTTATTCCTAAATTCGCAAAGAAAAATGACACATTTAAGCTATTTGACGCTACTACAGCAACACAGAAAGGTCACTAAAGAAATGCATGGTGACTGGGGTGCCATATGTAGCTCGATTTCTGTTGCTACAATACATGCTTCTAGCACATTCAGCACGAATTAGTTAGTCATCAATGCTGTCCAACTGATAACCAAGAAGGTAGAAGAAAGCGTTATTAATTGGGTCAAAACATGTTTCCAATATTAGGCATATCACTAGGATGTCTTTGTATGACTTCCAAAAGTTTGAAAGGACAAGTTCATAAGAGTTCCACAAACTTACCAGCTTATTTGTCTTTATAAGTTCGAAGTGAATATTCCTGGGACAATGTATTTCATATTGTAAGTTAGAAAACAACTGCCAATAAATAACACGATACAAATCTGAACTAAACTTGAGCTACTTGACAACCATCTTGGCTGTGCTCAACCTTATCAAAAAAATATCCCCAACAGGAGTCACAATTGAAGAACTTCCTGTTGAGAGGCATTGCCAACTGAGATACCTCATGTGACAAGCCACCTTGAGATATCTCCTAAAGATGAGCATAAATCTCCAACATAGCTACTTAACAAAAGGGGCTTTGGCCAAAACCAAATCAGGAACAATACCACCCCTTTTTGGCAAGTCCTTTGTGCTGACATGCAGAAGACATATACTTAACAATTAAAGAGTTTAATACAAACGTCACACTGCCTATGAAAGTTTAAACTGTTCAAAGGATCCATGTGGTAGTAGTTTGGTTAAGATGTCTGCAATATTGTCTTTGCTTCTTATGTATTTTATATCACACATGTCTTGATTCGAGGCTTCTCAAACAAACTTGTACTTTACATCTATATGTTTAAACTGTATATGCTCTGTTGTCATAAGTGAAGGCTACAGCGGCTTCATTGTCACAATTCACTGGAGTCGGAGAGGCGATACCCAACCACTGCAGTTTGTTATATATCGCAGAGACCCTTCAACTCTACAACAGAGGATGATAATCCATCAAATTCTATACAACATTGTTTTTGCATTCTCTACTTATGGGTACACCAGATAGAAAAACCAAATATTCTGACCACGACTTGCGTTCTTCAATGCTGGTGGCTCAGGAACTATCGGCGTAAAATATTAACACAGGTGGCCTCGCTGCATTTTCACATTGTAGTCTTAGGTCTTTGTTGTATGGGCATAGATAACAATCCTTTGCAACACTTATCTGGAGTAGGGCATGAATTAAGTTGGGCATGAATTAAATTAAACAGTTACTGCATACAATATGTCAGGACACGGTCGTGTGTCCACAAATGTCCACTCCCACAAGAGATCTATACTTTGTGTAATCTACCACCCATATCTCAGCATCCTATGCCCTACGTATAGTTAAACTGGCGTCCAAAGGTACTATACTTCTTTGGAGTATTTGAGATCAGAATGTCTAGTCAAACCGTCAATGTATATGCATTGGTGTTTCGTTCATTGACCATTCCACCTTTGAAATTCAGTCACTAGGAATTTTCTCATCTTTCCTAAATTCTTGACATCGACTGGAAATGAGTCTTCTTACTTCAGCTAGAGTCTTGTCACCTTTGTCATAGATAGCAAGGTCTTCGACACGTACAAGGTCTACAGCAGTCTGGTGGTATAAGTAAATACAGTTTGTTGACTGAACTCTACTAAAACCTGAACCATGGAAAGTTTTTCAAATCAACGACAGCCCATACAATGCTATATTGAGTTTCCATGCAAAGCCTCCTGTGCTTCCATAACCAGAGGCGGGTTGCTTGAAGTGTGCCATAAAGGTATGTTCATCTTATGTCAAGGTACAGCTGACCCATCCAAAACATGTAACTAATTTTGTGAATAAAAATCTCACTAAGGTGAAGGAGGTTACTGGTTCTAGGTATGTCTACATGCGACGAGTCTCTCTCGGTATCTTGATGTCCTGCCTTTTGTATCCTGTTTAACTGCATAGACCCACCTTGACCCGATGATTTTCTTTTGCTTGGATTGGCTGACTTTCGTATAGACTTTTCTTTCTCTTACAGTAGTCATCTCCTCCTCCATTGCTTCTTTCCATTTTTCAGCTTTTGGTGATTGGATGGCTTCCTGATAGTTCCTCAGAATATTAACTTCCATGCAAAATGCCTCCAGATGTAGTTCCTGATTTGAGAAACTATGAAACCCATTTTCTTCACTGTCTGCTCTAAACGGTTTTTGGTAAACTGGACTGGTGCTCCAAGGTAGGCATACTTTCTATTTCTTCATCTGTCATTAATGTAGTTACCGGAACTTCTTTATCGTCACCTTTCGCTTGCACCCTGTTCTTCGTTTAAAAATTGAAATGTGCAACCTCAACTGGAATTTGCTTCGCAACATGGTATTGTCCGACAGCAGTCATCGATCGCTGCCATGGCCTTTGTACCTGTAGTAAAAATCGGCTCTTAATTTTTCCACTCTAGATTAGCGTACTGGCTTCTCTCATTCCCACCCACCTGGTGGCTTCGTGTTTAGATTTGACTCTTCATTAGTAACTGCAGCATGGGTAATTGGTTCTACACGAGCAACGCGTATGCCCTGAGCATCCAGTTCAATGGGTAATCTTCATGGTTTGGTAGGGACAGCTGACGAAATCTACCATTTTGTTCTTCAGAGCATTCCGCTATGTCTCCATTCCAATACATTTATCATTGAAATGAACACTTTGGTTTCACGGACATTGAGGCCTTTATCAGGACACTAGACCCAGTATCCTTTTGTCTGAAATGTGTATCCTGTCAAGATAACCAGTCCGACCATAGGTTGCAGTTTCGTGTGTCGACATCTTTTGTTATGTACAAAGCAAAGCTAACCTATTCAAAGTAGATGGCAGATGTTCAGTTGTCTACCATAATATATGGCACCTGGCCCTTCGCCTTGAATGCCGGAATGAGCCATCTTGTTTTTGAAACGAGTTGCAGTCGTGAGGGTTCCGCCTACCATTCACTGGGTAGTTTTGCTGATATGAGCCTAGTTTTCATGGAATCAAGTTACATATGGTTGAGAGTCTCTGCCACACCGTCTATATTGGAGGAATAAACGTTTGTACGCAAAGGTCGTATCCCAATTTGGACAGTTCTGCATTGAAACATTTGGAGCAGAATTCCATTCCGTTGTCTGTTCGTAGGCAGTTTAACTTCCTTCCTGTGTCTCTTTCTGCCTGGGCTAGAAAAATCTGAAATTTTTCAAGGGCTACAATAATCATCTTTCGTCTTCATGATGTACACAAAACTCTGCCTCAAAAAATCATCGATAAACGAGATGAAGTACTTGGCTCCAACACAAGATGCTGCAAGAGATGGTCCCCAAACATCTGCATGAACAAGTTCCAATCGTGCAGTTGTGCTCCTTTCGCTTAGGGTGATGTGTCTTGCCCGGGTTTACTTTCTGAGTCGAAAGAATTCACATATGGGCATATATGAGGATAGGGCAGTGACACCTCAGACTTTTTCTTAAACCATTTCTTGCATTGCTGGAAAATTCTTAAGGCCTAAACGTTCATGCCACGTTAGGTTGTCGAAGCCCCTCACTACTTAAAATTCTTCTGTCTTCTGTGATTCAGGTCTACTTCAAACTGAGTCCATACTCTTCTGATGCTCAGGACGAGGTTGATTATTCTCTTTATTATTGGCTGCGACTGACGCATATGGCTCCCTTTGATTTGGTTCCATTTGAAAATCTGTGTTTTGTGGCGACTTCACTTCCAAGTCACCCCAAACAAGAAAGAAGCGTCCTTTCACCTTGGCTTACATATATATCTTCCCTGCAGCATTATGTACCACTAGTCCTTTCTCATTCGTTGAGATCCTATGTCTGTGTTGAAATATCTTTATTCCAGAAATGAGGTTTCTCTTCATGTTGGGTGCATATATCACATTCCATAGTAAACCACTCTCGGCTGGTGGTAAGTCGCAGCAGTGTCGAAGATCAATGGCCACTTAGTTATGGACACTGCACGAGCTTCTACAAACAGGTCTTCAGCAGGATTGAGTAGTCTACTCCTTGCTGATCGCTGCAGTACTTGAATCTGGGTGGTGGTACTAGGTTTATTGTTTGGGCACTCTCTCGCATAATGTCCACCACACGTGTAACATTTGTTGCTTCTGTTCTTAGAATTATCTCGCTGATGATCACGTCTTCTTCCACCTCTCCTGGGAAAACAGACACAGAATTGTATTTTCCTATCTTGAATGGTAGATATGTGTGCACTTGCCCTAGCCCCCATGGTCTACAGAACGCACTGGGTTGCGATGTTCATACTCTTTCATGAACCCAGCATCATTGAGTGCATAAAACCTCTCCACAACAGAATCCCATTCTGATGACAAACCACAAATCATCTGGCATGTTCCTTGCTGGTTATTGATTTCTCAGCATCTGCTAAGCCAGTGACAAAATTCTAGACTCTCGACAGGTATTTAGCCATTGATGCGCCGATTTCCATAAGTACAAATTCCTTTCGTAAATTTCCTATTCTTGCATGGGACTTTGGTTCGTACTCGGCTCCTGAATCTTTAGCTGTTAAACATGTCCTGATGAAAACCTTCATACCCACTTCCAATTCCAGGGCGATGGTCGCTAAGGCCCACGATTCTGAGAAATTGTAATGATGAGTAATACCGGGATATCTTTCCTCCTCTTCAGCAGTTATGGCTATTTCTCGTTTTACCAAGTCAACAAATCAAAAAATCCCACGTTCAACGAAAGCATATGAATATCAAATTTCCAGGATCAATAATTACGATCATTAAGTTTGGAGAAATGCAGATTGACGTCACTACCTGGGAAATGCAGATTGACGTCACTACCTGTTCACTATCTCTGTTCACTATCTCCTAGCATCATAATACCTAGAATACGTCTTACTGATTGGTACAAGTATGTGTAAGTCATTTTATGCTTTGTCGCACGCCAAGTACTTCAAGGACTCCTCACCAGACAAGAATTGCAACAGTCTTCCAACAAGTATCATGTTATAGAAATCTATATGATTCTTACCACATTATCTGCATGTACATCTTTTGTCTCCTTAATATATTAATCTAGTATTGTACATTTAAGCGGTGTTTCAGTACGTAACTACCCTTAAAGAACTAACCACAGTCCACACATTTATAAGGTGTTACTCTCCTACGACTGAGGATAACTGTACTCGTTAGGATTTACCACACTCCACATATTCTCCTATGAATATGACGTCTCTCTCCTAGGACTACGACGGTACCCTTGCTAGGCTTTGCCACATACTTGACATCTAAACTGTCTTTCTACATTTTAGCCTAACTATGTGTTGCACATGTCACTAGTTTGTGATATATAGGTAATGTTGGTATTGACTTTATTTCAACCAACCTCCTCTTATATGGTTTATTCCCTTACCATAGTGAAACATTTGTATGGCTTCACTCCCAAGATTTTCATACACACAACCTCGAAAACAGTCCACACTTACTCCATATATATCCAGTAATGTAGCCCAAAGGAAAACATTCAGACCCAATCCTTGCTCAGCACGGCAAACCCACATTCAACATATATCTCCTTGGCCACTTTTCCAACACATTACATGTCATGGGTGTACATCTTATTTCCATAATCGGTACCCTTGTGTACCTGTTGGGAGTTCATATCTTGCTTCTTTTACTCCCCTATTTCCTCTATTTTTTTGCCAACAGTTCCGTACTTACGTGCATGTCCAACGATAATTGTCACTCTGCCGCACTCCTGACACTTGCACCACATATAAGATAATATCCCTTTCAGACAATTGCAACCACCTTCTTCATTGGTGGCTGAGCCCGTAACCATGTTGGCTTCGATTGACCATATCCTTGCGGTTTTGCTGGTACAGTATCCAACAAGTGATTGCCAAGAAGGTAGAATAAAGCATTAGTAAACAATTGGGTCAAAACATGTTGCCAAAGAGTTCCATAAACTTTCCAGTTTATTTGTCTGTATAAGTTTGCAGTAGATATTCCTAGGACAATATCTTTTATATTGTAAGGAAGAACATAACTGCCAATAAATTATACAAATCTGAACTAAAGACTTGAGCCACTTCACAACCATCTTGGTTCTATTCAACCATACCAAAGAACTGTCCTCAATAGGAAGTCACTATACTTGAAGTGCTTCCTGTTGAGGCAATGCCAAGCAAGATTCCTGATGTGGCAAGCCGGCTGAGATACCTCCTAAAGAACATAGCTACTTAGAAAAAAAGGCTTTGGTCATAACCAAATACGGACTACTATTTTCTGAACAAGCGTGTCATAAAACAAGAATAGCGCACCGGAAAACAAATGCACAGGGGCTTGGCACAAAGTACGAGCAGCCAGAAAAAAAAACTCTGCGTGCGTCACTACCAACAATTATATAGCAACAATAATAAGAAGGGAGCCAATTTTTCCAAGGACAAAAATTGTGCTTTTT